>FIZU01059411.1:0-19727 GCA_900064475.1 Pseudococcus longispinus
TGCATGTCTCACTTTTTGGTTTCTGCAACCTATGTCCGCATTTAGGTCCGCACGTGCCAACTTTCGCTTAGGTGCGCTACCAAAATTTTCCTAGCTGGGTGGATACCTATAATTTCAAATTCAGTGTTCAGGCCAAATTATCCCAACAAACTCGGCCATGTTCTTTTTTTTTAAAGAATTTTTTAAAGTGTATTTTTGTAAGTACTTATGATATGGGATATTTTTAGATTGAAAATAATGTTCATCAGTGCTCGAATTGAAGAATATCACCAACCGGAACGCACTTTACCCCAAATTTTTTGCTAAACCGCGTCTAAAAACCAAAATTGCAAACAGGGTGCTTCTTTGTCAGTTAGGACACTACAACAGTCATTCTCTTGCAATGAAAACGCCCGGAAGCCAAATTTTGTTCCACGAAGCTACGTGAGAATTCTAACTTACCGATCATGTTCAACTCCACCGTAGCGTCGTGAAACGAAATTCAACGTTTGAGCATTTTTAAGCAAGAAAATAGGGGACTAGTATACCCCGTGGTATAGTACCCTACTGTTAGTTACCCTTTATCCACCTTGACAAATCCTGAATGCCAGTGCAAGGGTGAAGAAAAAAAGTGATTTTTAGGCAAAATTGTTGAACATATCTATTATTTTATCAAAATAAGAAAATGTATTCGCTCAAGCAAAAATTTTTTTCAAAAAAAAAAAACATTCAAAAACTGAAATCTTATCATTTTAGTAGGTGGTAAATATTTGACGAGAAGGAACGCTGTTGAGATTGTTTTTTACAAAACAGAACGGAGCTCAATTTTTTTCACGAACCGGAACTATGCGTTCCGGTAGTTCCTGCTTCAACTCGAACCCTGATGTTCATATAGGTTTGAGAAGGACCTATGGAGTAGGAAGACATATTTTACCGCTCCTCTCATTTCCTATTTTATGATCAGTAATCCATGAAAAATTACTTCGGCATTTTCGTGTTTGAAAACACCAGTTGGTAATATTGAACAAAATTGTTTATGTTTACTTTGATTCGATGACTAACTTGTAATAGTTACTCACCTATATTATCCAAACCAGCAGTGTGTATTATGAATAAAGATTCGAAAGCGTATGTAAACCAAGACACATAACGTACCCATCTCAAAATAGGAGGAATTGTTCTAGAAAAATGAAAAAAATTTGTATTACCTTTTTATAATTTTATGTAAAAAAAATGTATAATCCATTTGAAATTACTTACGAAAGTTTGATAAAAACGCCCGAACATACTACATAGGTATTATCAATCGGAGTAGTGCAAGCTGCTGCTATATCTCGTCGACTAAACACCGTCGACATTAACATCCCTACGATAATTATCAATTACATTATTATGATTCTAGTTACAACGGATCGAGATCGATTTCTGCTCACACTTACCAAACGCTGCAGAAATATTCAACACTAGCACTGTAATCAGACACGTCAGAATCCAAGCCCATAACTCCCGCTGCAGATTCGTCAGCCAGTAAATTAATATGGTGAAAGATAACGGATCGAATAGAAATCCTGGTAACTAAATATAAACGCGATGACTTTATTACTTGTAAAACACTTACAACACTCGTTTCTTTGAGAGCGGTTTCAATCGAACGGAAATTCGTACCAAAGAAAAAACATTAGCTAAGTAGAATATAAACGGTGTATTCGTGCTGTTGGCATATTCCCTGAAGAAGATAGGCATTTGTTTGGGCACGTGGTCCATTGCAGCATGAATAGCTGGGAAGAAATTCTGGCCTACCATTACAAACAGAACTCCTTTATAGGCTTGTAGCCCTGTTTGAGTGGCTGAGATTGATCCTCCCATGCAAATGCCTATCAATAGACCCAGTAACTGAAAAATATAGGTCAAGGTCAGTTTAATGAGTAAAATTTAAAATGTCTGAATTAACCACCTGTCTTACCAATTTTTGAATAATTCGCATATTTTGGACTGATGAATCTCGTACGATGCTAAGGTAACTTCGGTGTGTCACATACCATAGTTTGGCAAACCATGATGGTCCGTTGCTGTTCATAAGTATAAAAATTAAATTCAGTTTACGACCTGTTTAGTTGTTGTGCCAAAATAGGTAGAAGTATTTGTACAGAGTCAGAAATATGTAATTATACGTACTAGTTGCTTTTTCGATATAATAATGGATCCTGAAAAAAATTAAGACATGTTAATCGAAGAAAGTGTAGAGTGTTTTCATAATTTTTAAATAATAAACAAGACACCAAGTGAATTTTTTGCAGTGATCTTAGCCAATGCCAGATTTTCTATGAAATTTTCCTCCATTTAAGATTATCAGTTGTGAATATGTACTTACTACATCATTTTCATTTTGATGTTCCGTATCAATATATTTCATCATTTTTTCATGATATGAGGTATTTTCAAAAGCTGAACATAGCTGATTAGCACCTTCTTCCTTGTCAGCAATTACTGCCATACTTTTAACCAAATAATCGGCCGGATTTTGATCTTCCGAATAAGGATAACCTTGGCTAAGAAAAATTGAACGATGTTCGTATTACATGGAGAATTTCTAGATGCCAATCACACTCAAGTTACCTTTTAAAAAATTCCAAAGCTTCGGCAGAATTTCCACTGAAGGCAATTTTTCCTTTGGAGAGTAGAATGATGCGTTGAAATAATGCGAATATTTTATCATTAGGCTGATGTATCGAACAAATTATAGTTTTTTGTCTTTCATTTACTAAATGCTCCAAACTGCTGACTACCTTCAGAGCGGTGAATGAATCAAGACCTGGAAACGAATAATAAATTAGACCCTTATAAAATTTGTGAAACGATTACTTTTTTGCCACTTCAAGCCCTAATACTTTAATGAATTAATTTACTAGCCTGTGGTTGGCTCGTCGCAAAATAATAAAGAAGGGTCGGTCAGTAATTCTGTTGCAACTGATAATCTTTTTCGCTCTCCTCCCGATAAATTCATCTGATGATTAAAATCGATAATATTACAAAATTATCTACAAACATTATTCAGCAATTAAATTTTTCTCCAAACTATAAAGTTATGAAAATTGAAAAACTGCTCTGTTCGTTTCCAACACTTGCCTTTTCATTTCCAAATTTTGAATCTCCAATTCTACTGTAGGCCACTTTCATCAAACCCAATTCTGATAATACTTCGAAGATCAAATTTTTCCTAGCTTTATCTCCGATGTCTCTATCCAAACGCAATTTGGCCTGAAAATGGATAAATTTCTCTTGTATTTTTTCTTCAAATATGTCCAATCAATTGAAATTATGTCTAGTAGGTATCCATGTAGTACATGTAGGTACCTAAATTTACCGTGAAATTGAGATGTTCGAGTACAGTCAAAGTCGGAATAAATAAATCGTCTTGGTACACGAAGCCAGAGACGTATTTTATAAATCCTCCCATCCGTTTACGACCAATTCGTATATCACCGTTGATATGTAAACCGCCTACGAAATGAAAATGAATTTACATTTGTTTTAGAATCAGACCAAAGCAAGATTAAAATCCACACCTGGAGCTCTGTTTGCTAAAACGGACATCAGCGTGCTTTTTCCGGAACCACTTCATGTTGAAAAAGAAAATTACATAGGTAAGTAAAAACGACTAAATGGGTACCAGTTTGGTCATATCATTTTATTTTTTATTTACCTGGCTCCTAAAATAGCCACTAAAGTTCCAGCTTCAACTGCACCGTCAACTGTAAAAGATTTGAAATATTAAAGTACAAATATTAAGTATCGCTGAAAGAGCAAATTTAATACTTGATCGTGAAATTAAAAATTGAAATTATTCTGCTCGAGTATGCCAATTGCCATCAATGTATTTAATATCCGAGAATTATATTTGCATACTGGTAATTCTACTATCAAAATAGAGATACTTCTCACATGCCCAGGCAGTCTTACCAAAACGAATAAGTGCAATACCTAGGTTCCTACTTAATTTATATTAAATTCTTCGTTATATTTTTTTGGATTGAAAAGAAAAGATGAACATATCTAAATACTCGAATAATATCTAAAAAATTACCATTATGAATGATTTCTTTAAAGGTTGAAGCCGACTGTTTGAAAACACTGCTTTTTTTTTGTTCAGCAATCACGTTCAAGTTAGTCCAAGTTACTGATAAGCCTTTGCTAATAATCGAAGACGTTCGTTTCCATTCGTTCTTTATTCAGAAAAAGAATAAGGTATTATTTGGGATGGTTGACATTCAACTTGTTTCTTCTTGATTGAAAAAAAAACTAGGCACTTTTATATGCTGAGTAGTAAGTAGGTTGCTACCACTACTTACCAATTCGTCTCCTCTTCTTTTCACCAACGGGATTTTTTCGTTGAAATCCATAGTAAATTTGATTTTTCACTTTAATTGAATATTGAATGCCGGTGATAATCTAACATATCAAGCAATAACGAATATTAAACTACAACATACCGCAGTACTACAGTAACTGCTGAACAGTGAACACCTAATCTTTAAGAAATACAACATACCTATACATTCATAGATACACGAGTTCGAAACGTTGCGTAAGCTATGCACTTGAACAAATGATTATTCTCGCTCAGATTATCTGCGTTTTATTTTTAATCATATTACTGTTAGAAATAAGTTACCAAAATTAATGAAGCTGAAATCGAATTGACCTTTGTTTTATTATTTGCCGTTACAAATTGTAGGTATCAAGTATTTATATGTATGTACCTATTGTAATTAGTATGAGCGAAATTATAATGATAAATTATGTGCTTATGTAGGTTACAAAGATGATACCTACACAGCTTGTGTTTACAGCTTTACACATTGTATTTTTTAAGCTGACGAGAGATTTGCGAAAGTTTGGTTTGATAAATAAAGGATGTTTATTTGTTCAGGGTTTTTATTGATTCCCTTCTTACTTAAGTAGATAAGTACCTACTCGTAAATAGATATGAATACAATTTACAGTAATATTTCGCAAAACATCGTATTCGCATAAAAATATGAGTTATGATTCTGATACTTAGGTACTTACCTCATTATAATTATTGCAAATTCGATTCATTCTTTGATAGGTACTAAAGAGATACCGAATTAACTAATAGAACAGTATCATTTTGTTCATGATCAATTTTCTCATATTTCAAAAAATAAATTCAAAAATCTGTTTTTTCTTATCTAATCGTAAATCGTTGAGGGGAAAGAGCATCGAACGAGTCAATCATGGATTAGAAAAAAAGTACATAACAGATACCTAAGTAGATACGTACGTAGCTCAGGTACATGATTCCTCTGAAATAATTACTTTAACTCAAGTGGTTTACTCTATTCATTTCTAATAAATGATATGACTGATATGAGATTTAAAATAGGCATGAGACTGATTTTTGTTATAAGTAATTAATCTCCATTCTACCTATTTCTTAAAATGTCATTATTTTGTAACTCTTATTACCAATTTATTACTTGAAAATTGAAATGTTCATTAGTGTTGTTTTGTTTTTTAAAAAATTCAATCGGGTTGATTTTAAGATTTCTAAATTGGCAATACTGATCAATCATATTTGATTTTTGTTTTTGGTGGGTTTTTTTTGCACACGTGACAATTGTTTACATTACGCGATCTGATTATGTGATTGTAATAGATTGTGAATATTTAACTTCCATTTTTTACTTTCGATATTATTGTGTTTGAAGTTGGTTCAGAAAAAATTATTGAAATTATTTTTATTCTAAACATTTACGTTGAAAAAATGACTTCCAAAGCATGGGCACCAAAAGATTCTTCAAAAGATAAAGCAGCTATTGAAGTCAAGGTAAGTTTCTTCCAGTATACAATACATTCATATCACTTTTTCATGTCAACGTGATTTTTTTCAAAATTTGTATCAATTATAGAACGAATATCTGGAAGAAATAAAAAAAGATACGGAGGAACTGAAAAATGCTTTGGAAAAAAAAGGAAAATTCATTCTGGAATTGGAACTAGAAAAACAAATTACAGAAAGTATTTATCATTCAATTCCACTTCGACGTCATTTGTTCTTTCTACAAATCTGGTTTTGCAGGAAAATTAAGCGGATTGCAGAACTTATTGGATTCGAAATTGAAAGAAAATGTAGCTTTGGATGTTTCGAGAAAGACTGAAATTAAAAACGAAAGTGAATGTAAAGATAAATTGAAAGCTGCTAGAGTCAAAAAAATGGATTCAATGTAGGGAGTTGTTTATATTTTGTTTTATTTTTGTGTTTTTCATTTTCAATAATTTTATTTTTCATTTAGATTGGAATATAAAAATAAAATGGCCAAATTACGGGAACAAGCGTTTTCGCCTTTAGATTTGGTAAGTACATCACATACATACGTATGCTGTTTTATAGGATTTGGTTAGTTTCAATTTCGATATCTGCTACAGGACGATGACGAGATAAATGAAGAAATTGAATATCTGATGACTTTTTACGAAGACTTGAATGAAAAGAATAAGATGTTTCAATTCGAAATTGACAATTTGATGAAGCAAACCATTCCTGAAACCGAAGCCAACGATGCTATCGATAAAATGCATTTATTAATGTAAGTTCGTTTATCGTAATCTTATTTTCATCAATAAAGTGATGATATATTTCTTTTTGTTTAATCAGGAAACAACTGAAATTAGAAACCGTCAACGATCACAAACTACGTGAAGAATTACAAATTGAATTGAAATTGTTGGATGAGCGAATTCAAGAAAATATTGAAACATTGAAACCAATTAAGTATTAAACACCTATTCTTTAGTGTTATATCTCTAAAATGTTGGCAAATTTAGTTATGTCTGAAGTGTAGATTAAATTTGTTTTTATAACTGTTGTTCACTTTTGTACAAGAACGTTGACACCTGCAGCCTGTTCACTTAGTACCTCTCCGAAATTAATTCCATTTTGAACGTTCGCACGTGAACGTGAAATAATTCGTATTTTAATCTACATTGGTGTCTAGATCTCTTTGGTACCCACACGTCTACGAGATGGTGTTCGTATTACTTTTGGTGTACGGTTTGGCGTTGAACTCTAATTGTATCGCTGATCAAGGAAGGTACCTTGTTTATCCTCCGGGTTTTGGAAACAAAGTTCAAGTAAATCATTTTGCTTAAGCTACCGAATATTGATTGCTACCTATATTCAAATTCCAAATGACTGATTTGAATTTTAGTTTATTGTTGGAATCGGTGTTCCTGTTTCTAATTTACCAACGATACAAAGTGTTACTTGGGGTTACGTTATAAAAACAAATTACGTTTTGCCAACTAATGTTTCTGAGTATGGAAATGTACGTAATTTGCGCAAACGTTCAGCGAGTATTTCTCGTTGGGATTTTTACAAATCCATCTCGGATGTGTTGAACAGGTTAGTTTTGATTTTTATGATGAATATTGAATAGAAGATGTAAAAGTACGTGTAGGTGTGCTAATTTTCTTCTGAATTTACAATACAGATCAGGTTTACCGGGAGAAGAGTGTATTCGGAGAACCATCTGCGAAACTGCTCAAATTAAGTTTTCAAGAAATGATATAATTGGCGAATGCTTGCATATTTTATTACTGTAAGTACCTAACGTGCTATTGCTTTTGTTTTTTCATTTAAACTGTCAATTCGTTGATACGCTTACCCCCAGTGATTACGATTTTCAGTCCTTCGAGCACCGGAGATACTGAAACTTTGTATTATGAAGCTGAAATTGCTGGACTTGATCTAAGAAATGATTGTGGTCATTTATTTAAATCGTGTCCTTTGAGTTTAATTGATTTATTTTCAATCGTTAAAGAAACATCTTTAATTAAAAACTTCATATTTCCTATGTAATTCATTTTTCCGTACTTTTTTAATGCATTAACGCACCTACCTATATACCAATGTGAGTTAATGCAATGCCAAATTACGGTTTATACAAAAAGTGTTTTGAAAAATCTTTCAATTGATAATTATTTATTTTGGTGATAATGAATGTATATCGATAACTGCAACCCTGCAAGCAGGTAAGTTCGTTTGTTGATAATATTCTGTTCTACACAAGTTTCTTCGATTTCGCGATTTAATTCCTTAATAAGTAGTAATACAATGGTAGAAAAGTTAGGTACATATATCACAATTTACAAGACACGATGGTGCGGCTGCGGTACCACGAAAACTTTGGTGGAAACTCGAGAGTATTGTTTGTAAACATGTCATTTCGCGTGATCTCAGTTAGAATTATCTTCTTCGATCATTGACTGTAATAATTCGCGTTGATCAATTTTTTTTGGATTGCCTTCATTTTCAAACAAAGTTATACATTCGTAGTGCAACTGATTATTATTATTTGCCATAAAGTAAACGATAACGATGAAGCACAACAAGGTGTTCGCGAAGAAGAACCATAATAGAGATTCTATCCCATATTGAGCTACCGTTCCAGGAAATCCAAAAACGTAAGCTAACGATAATTTGTACTCGATAGAGTAATGTAATATAGCTATATATTGTTGCATTGATTTAGGAAAAAGTTCAGAAAGTATGATCGAGACACTTGGATCAAAAAACGCCACATTGATGGTCATGTAAACGATCAAGCAAGTTACAGGTAGCCAAGAGGATGATTTCGTATTCGATTGGAACATTACCTGGTAAACAATAGCAATTCCTATGGAAAGTATCATAATCGTCGAACTAATTATTAAAATATTCCTCTGTCGGCATATCTTTACTATAGTTGGGAATAATACGGTGAAAGCAAAGTTGAAAATTGATAGGAAGATGGTCAAATTGGCTGGGTTGTATTTAATATTCAAGTCTTCGAAGAAAGTAGCCGCGTAATGAACGAAAATAATATATCCGGTGCCCAGTCTTGTGATAACGACGATCACGTATATACTCAAAGGCTTGATGAGCGAAGAATCGCAAAGAATTTTTAGTAAGTTTGTAGCCTGTGCACTAAGTATGATACGTTCGATTATGTTCAGTTCTTCTTGGATATTCTGAACGGTTTTATTTTTCTCAAACCATAATGAAGTCATGATTGCTTCGCGTCTTCGACTTTTCATCATGTACCAATATCTTGTTTCAGGAATAACGTATGCTTGAAATAGGACTATACTCGATACAGTGGTTATAATAAAAGACGAAGTTCTCCACGTGAAATAATATTGTAAAAGGTTCGAGAAA
Organism: Pseudococcus longispinus; assembly: GCA_900064475.1. Classification (NCBI taxonomy): domain Eukaryota; kingdom Metazoa; phylum Arthropoda; class Insecta; order Hemiptera; family Pseudococcidae; genus Pseudococcus; species Pseudococcus longispinus. The sequence continues at coordinate 9,200 of FIZU01059411.1, forward strand.
ACAATTCCTGCTGTCGTGTAAGAAGCTTCTAATGAAACTAAATTTCTGATGTGATGTTTCGCGCATGTTTCTGATAAATAAGCTACGTTATCGGCGGTAAAACCTGAAAATTTTTGATTGGTCGAGTGATTGTTATATTAAATACTCATACTGTTAGGAATCTAGATTAGCGTTAAACGATTGACATCAATTACCTAATCCTAAACTTGTTATTATTCTTCCAGTACAAAAAACACCCGTGTTTGAAGAAGTGCTCGTTACGATCCAGCCTAACGTTATGAGCCAAGCTTTTAATCGTAATGCTCCTCGACGTCCAATCGAATCAATGAAATATAAGCTTAAACCCCCGACAAAAGATCGTAAAAGTATTCCAGATGTTGCTGATTAAAAAAAGGTACAACATACATATTATTACATCTGAGTATTACAATAATGGTACGATGTGACTACGATGTCACTCGAACTTTCTTAAAAAGTGCTGAATTTTTTTGTGACATACCTATCCAAGCGACCGCTTCATCAGATAATACCGAGTCTTTTGAAAGCTTAGGAATGAGTAAAGCTGAAAACGCATATCCGCATCCAGTTAAAAAGTACGTCTGACCAATTACAAATTTCACGTACTTCTGATCAATCACATAACAAAACAACACCGTGTAGGTAATTATATTTTAAATGAAAGAAAATTTCATAAAATAATTCATACCTCTCGAGAAATCTTTGAATCAAAATTTACCATTTTTGACAAAGCACATCACAAAACACTTTTCAAAGCATTATTTTGAAAAATAAATACAAAAGGTAGGTCTAGGTATATGATTAAGTGATAGGTGGAACAGTTTTTTTTACATTTTCTGTTGATAACGTTCGACGACAAGCTCGTTTATAACTTCGGTGTAAATAGTATGACCAAGCTTCGACGATGCGAATACCTTCAGTTTGCATGTAGCTAGATTATTTACTTTACTGTATATCACCTAGGTATAAGATAGTGCCAGTAAGCTTCGTTACACTGATAATACGATAAATTTCGTAAAAGTCATGAAAATGTGTTACTACACAAGTAATATTTTCCAACCAATAGTTCAGTTCCCTTAAATCTGCGGGTATGTCATACCAGCGTTATGTGGGTGGTTTCGTGAAGTTTGAGCAAAAATGAAAAAATACTGGAAAATTTGAATTACAATTTTAAAGAATAAATTCGACTAGACTCAACACCTCAACTAACCGGAATTGAGTAGGGTTGGTCAAAGTGTTAATCCCAACTTGACTGCAATAATTGAGGCTACTCAAATTTTATAACTTTTTTTACTGAACAATTTAGACTAGTGTCTAATATTTATCAACCGCGATTGATTAATTGAGACTTAGTCGATTTCTTTTTTAATTTTCACATGAATTGGTATATTTTATGCTTAAGACGGGGGGGGGGGCAAAAAATGAGATCGAAAATAGAAGATAGTATAGTTTGAACCAGGTAATGAATGAAACATTGGATTGACATTGTTAAATGACAATTGACAAAGAAAATTGAAGTAGGTAGATTGGTGATCAAATTAAAAATTTAACACAATAGCCCTCAAACATAAATAGGTATGTTTTAATGATTTTCTCTGGGCATTTTCCGACCGATTCGAGGTCACTTTCACTGGTTCAGTTCAGTGGTTGTGAATCTGAGAACTGAGCCTGAGGTCAGTTAGATCCATTTTTGGCAGTCTACCTTGACCATCAGCCATCACCCTCGAGATATTATCGTCGTTTTTCCATCGCCTCAAATAATGCAATTTTCGCCTCGGTGAAGGAAATTGCGAGCGTTAGAACTTAGAAATGAAAGGAATGCGAATGACCGAGAGGCGAGAAATTCGTGATCAACAATTCGAATTTGTCGAAATCGATAACGACGAAAAAAATTCCAGAAAATCGTTGTACAGTTCTGAAAATTGAAATTTTTTACATTTTGAATTCGATTTTTGCTTTGCCTATTTACCCAATTCTCATTTTTTAATTTTCATTGGTTATTTACAGGTCTACGTAATGTAAACAACCAATGAAAAACGAGAATGAAAACAGAAGCAGGGAAAAACAGTGTTGAAAAAAAAATTGAAACTAACGACGCTTAATTCAATTTGATTCAATTTTAAAAGCTTATTTGCAATCAAAACAACTTTTTTGAAGCAAACTTTTCAGTATTTACTTATTTTCGTACATTTGTTCAATTTTGTGTTAGCAGTACAGGCATTCGCGAATAATTTATGCATTTAATTTGAAGTTTTTGGGATTTTAATTTTTACGAATGGGCAACTTTGATTATGTAGCCTTATCACTTTTGTGAAAAAATGATAAGATGAAAATTATTATTTTTTCAAATTATTGAGGATTGAAGTTGTTTTCTAAAGTTTGTAACCGTTTTTATGAAAATGAATACATTTTAAACGTTTTTTCAATCAATGACTAATTCAAGTAAGTTGCCTGTATAAACATGAACGCATACCGTAAAATATTTAGCGGTTCTCTATTTTCGCGTTTCCACAACCCAGTATGTATTTCAACAATTCCCACTAGAAATGTGGGAGCGTACGAAGGACATGGCAGAACAGTACTAGATTTTAGGGATAAAAAAGACACCGATTTTCATTTGATATCGGCCTATTCGCAAGTGGGCTTTCGTCTACAGAATGGAATTTTTGTAGTCGGTCCGATGATAATACACGAGAACACGGTACTTGGCTGGAACATTAAAGACGATCAAGCTATCACAGAAGACAGTTTGGAATTTTTCCGTCATGTCGTTCCTCCTCTGGACTTATTGATTCTTGGATTAAGCGAAGATAAAAGCTTAAAGTCGTTTAATAGAGATCTAATCATACAATTTAAAAAGCTTAATTTACCGTTGGAAATTCTATCGAGTACTAGAGCATGTCAGATGTACAATTTTGTCGTTGGCACACGTAATGTAGCCGGAGCTTTCTTACCACCGCGACGTTTCAGAATTTTGAGCGAAGATTACGTTGATAATATGAGAAGACACAAAATGCAACTGGGACCAGATTATCAAGATATGTATGAAGGAGTGATAGAACGACAAGCCAGAGAAATGGGAATCAAAGATCGCTAGTTTTGAATTTCCTACGTTTAAATTACCACTTGAAGATCTACATTGTAGTTTGTTAATTAATATATCGTTTTATAAAAATATTGAAGTTTTAGTTCATCACGAATGTGTCTTTGTTGTAGGCTCAATTCTTTTGTTAACTTTGGTAGGTCTCTTATGGGGCGGAACCAATCCTATCGTTAAGTTAACTTCCAATGGCGTATCAAATATTAAAGGAAGTTCAAAATTCCATACATTTTTCCTTCAAATTAAATTTTTATGCGTGAATTGGAAGGTATATTTTCAAGTATTTTGTAATATTTATCTACTCGCATCGAGTGTATTACGATTAATTTCGAAATTTTCCCCAGTTTCTCATTGCTTTGATCTTGAATCAGATGGGTTCAGTAATATATTACTTCGCGTTGCAGTTCAATAGTAAGTTGTACGAGTATCTGTTGATTATTCGTCTTATGTTTTGGATTAGGTATTTAATATTGTCATCTCATCTTTGTAGGTTTGTCGTTATGTGTACCTGTGGCTAATTCGTCCGCTTTCTTATGTACAGTTGTTAGTAGTTGCTACTTTGACGAGAAAAAGATGACTAAAAGTGAGTTGATCATTATAACATTTTTGAGGTCGAAGGAAACTCGTTTTTAAAAATATTTTTACTGTTGTATGGTCATCAAAAGTTCAGATTCGTATTATTATTTTCCGAAATTCGTAATATTCTATTTTGATGAAAAAATTCATCTGTTTCAGAAACTTTGATGGGTGTTGCTTGTTTAACGGTCGCCATAAGTTTCTTTATCGCTGATAAATACGTGCAGTCGAGTTGAATATAAAACTCATTTCCCTCTCAAGTTGATTTTTCGGGCATCGCTGGAAAAGTCACGCTTTAATTGGGTTTTTTTGTAAATGTGATAAGTCGCCACATGATTGTCAGTGTAAACGTTCCAACGAGGATTGATTTATATTCGCTATTGCTCACTAAATTTTAAATGCGGAATGATAGGTTGAATGTTGATGGGTACGTTGAATTGTTGAACGTAATTCACCAACATTTCTATTTTTCGTTTAGTCAGCACCAACTATGATTGAAATAATGATTCTCGCATTAAATGGATAATAATTGTAAAATATCGTTCGTATGTTTACCTAGTGCCACGTAAGAAAATAAACAAATACGCCTTATGACGCGGACATGAACAATCATTTTATTGAAAATTATATCTACTCACTCAACGTTTAACAAACTATACTGAATAGCATTGTAAAATAAAGAAAGTATACACGAAAATTACCGGTGAAATATCGAAACTGATTTGAATTGGTTAGTGATAAAGTGATAATGATTAAAGTAGCATTAAAGCTTCATCAAAGTAGGTAATCATCACAAAGATAGACACTAAATAAATGACTAAGCATTATCGCCAGTCCACTATCGTACAATACAAAAGCAAAAATTCGAAACCCTTGGAAAAAAAATTCAGTGAAAGTACAAACGTGCAGTGTAAGAATTTCTATCTATCGAAAAATACCCCTATCTTCGAGTCTCTACGTTTTCGTGAAAAATGAAAAATGAAGTAACCTTAAGTTATCAATTAATACCATCCCTCGAATTCCAGATTCGATTTTCAACTCGACCAAAAAAACAAAATGGCGAGAAACTAAAAAAACAAATTCGGAATGAAATTATCCAACACAATTACGCACAAAAATTATACCTAATCTAAATAAATAATTTCAATCGAAAAACCGCAAACACAAAAAAGAAAAATAAGTGTGGATGCTAGTAATTTACTTATCTTAAATTCTATAACTATACGAAGGAATTTTCAGTACATCACAAATGTGTTTTTTTTTTGGTTTCCTGTTATTTTTTTCCTCGATAGCAAGAATATATGAAAGTAACGTTAAATACTAAATCATCACATTGATAATCACACTGTACAGTAGTAATGAAATGACAAAGAAAAATTAATAGATAATGAAACAGAATTTCTACGAATAAACAATAAAAAAAAGACTAATATTCGAAGAAAAAAAAAACTTCTGTATAATAAATCATATTAGTAACTCATCAAATTTATTCGCACAAAATGAAAAAAATAGTTATGAAAATATATACTAATGTCTCGATAACTAGAGAAACTTAAAAATAAAAAGAAAAAAATGACTAAACACATTATCACACACATATTATAATAAAATTGAAAATAATTGGCGCACCTCTATTGAAAAAGAAAAGTCTGAATACGAATGATTTTTACGATAAAATTACAAATTATATTATGTACATTGCAGTTAATAATGAGCAGTACGATTTGAAGAGCCAATATCAAAGCAGAAAGATTTGAGATTACGTTTGTTAAGGCATTGCATCATCGTTTTTGGTAAATTGACAAAAAATTATCAACGTAGACTAAATATAATGTCATAATTAAACATAACATAACAATGTATTTCTAAACCATACGATACTTCTCAAGTAGGAACATCAAGTGGTATACGTTTTCCAACGTATTCCGGTGTTTTTGTTTTTTTCAAGAGCGAGAAATTGGTGAGAAAATGAAAAATATGACTTAATTACTTTTCAAATTTCTCGAGCAAAAGAAAAAAGGTTACTCGACGATACATGAAGAATAAAATTAGAATTGATAAAGACAATTAACGACCTCGACCTGTTTCGGATAATTCGCGAATTTAATTTGGAAAATATCACATTAAAAATTAAAATTACATCGTATTTGGTTACGTTTTGTTTAACTCTCCTTTACGGCACTCATTTTCCCAACAAGAGAAAAACACAAAAATATTTGGCAACGATATACATTGAAAATAACTAGACCTAAATTAACCTTAAAAAAATTACAATAAATGAATAGAAGAATAGAAACAAATGCAAAGAATCACGCAGAAAAAATTTCGAGAAACTAGTCTAATTTTGTCGTGAAGTCACGCGGCGGGATGCGTATTAGTTACATAAATAATGGTATTTATAGTAAATTAATAATATAAAAAAAGAAAAAAAAACACTCACACTTTATATTGCTTAATGGGATACTAAAATAAGATTGCGTAATTTTATAAGTCTTTAAAATTCTGCAATTCAGTTCATCAGTTAATCTGAAACAGCTGAAAAAAAAATTACGATCAAAATATATACAACCATAAACGATTCTATTTCTTGGTAAAAAATTCGCGACGTGGACGTTGTAATAATTAACATATTTGAATCACGTCGTTACTTTAACAACTTGACAAGGTAACAATTGCGCCACATCAATTAGCCATTAATAGCTTACAAAGCTGAATTCGAAAATTCGCGGCAAGAAAATGATATAATATTGCATCATGTATTGAACGCGTTGTTGAAATTTAAATTTACGAAGGAAAAATTGTAGAAAAAACCTTTTCAATAGTTTTTCTAATCCCTCGCAAGTTTTAAATCGATTCACACGCGATGGTTTATAGAAGTTGTAGAGCTTTTTCTAAAATCGTTACGATTGATTCGATGTGACGTATTGTGAAAGGAATGAAGTCCGAAACAATACGAAAAAATATACTAAATTTTGTACTTACTGCTGACAACGTTGTTTGGAAGCATCTGATCAGTGATGATTGTTTTTTTAACTGAGTGTTTTTTATCGCACTGACTGGAATGCGTAGCTAGGCTGTCTATATCGGAAAAAACGGACGAGCATAGTTTGCAAATGACAACAGCGTTCAGTTTATGAGTCCTGAATAGATGTTTCTTGTACTTTGATTCCCAGCCGAATTTGGCTTTGCAATAAATACAATGGAAATTCAATCCAACTTTCATGCAACCTTCCAAATGTTTGGACAGTTTATTTTGATCGCTGAATGATTTTTTGCAAACGTCGCATGACTTCTTAAATGCTACCACCCCTTCGGCAGCCCCGCTTACGCTCAAGTTTTCATTCGGCATTGAACTTCCACTGACGCATAACCGTTTCACCGGTTCTTTGCTGTAAGAATGACTTGCTGTTTCGCCGTTATTTACCGAGACTAGTTTTTTGACTGGTTTCATCTTCTTGGATCTTTTTGTTTTCTTTTGAATGACCCGCCGTCGTGATATGTCTTTGTGTTCGGTTTCCATGTGACAAATTAAGCCGACATTGTACTTGAATAATTCGTTACATAGGGTACAGGTGTAGGTCTCTTCGATGTATAATTCATCTTTCATATCGGATGAACTGATCGATTCTGGATGAAATAGATTTTGGTATAAACCATCGCTGGACCAATGATTGTCTTCGTTAGTAGTCACTTTTAGTATGTTTTTTGCTCTCATTTCTTTGTCCGGTTTTCTAAATTTACCGATCGGGCAACTTTCCTCGTCGCCACTGCTCAAGATGATTGTTTCGTCGATAACCAGTTCACCATCCGAGTCCGAAGAGTTTTCCACTTCCATTTTCATTTATTGCTGATAACTCGTCCTATAGTATTCTAAATATCATTCGCGATGAATTAGAATAGCCGCGGTGCTACGAATATCTCTTATTTTCGATCCGGCAATTTTTGTTTATCTGATTTCCAATCCGACATCATCTGCACGAAAGGAATAAAATGTTACAAAGAATTTATAAAAAGTTTATACCGAATTGCGAGTGAATTGGAAGTGACGGTATTATAATCTATCGTGTATTCGAACTGGAGTGACAGAATGATTCAATAATAAGTGAATGTGACAAATTTACCACGAAAAAACATGAAAAAATTGTTCAACTTACACCGTTGATATGTACACTTCCCATTCATTCTACCGATAATCAATTGAAATCTCAACGGCAGAATCAAGTATTCGTAAAAATATAAGGAAATTATTATCATGTATAATTGTATACCGCCGATTGATAAGAAACAATGCAATGAAGGGACACTACTATTATTAATTACCAATTTTTGAATAATTTTAGTGACGATAAAAATGTAAGAGTAACTGTTACTAAAACTTCATAATTCTAACATTAACAACTTGATTATTTTTAAAAATTCTTTTCAATTTAAGGTAAAGAAACATTCAATATACACTTAAAGATAAAGGATAGAATTAATGATCTTCGCTAAGGACTTGGTTGGAGTTGGAGGTTAGTTCCGTTGGTTAGTTCCATCCAGTGTTCATCCCCCCTCCTTCATGGTAATTTTAAAATTTTAAGTTTGAATTTTAGTGTTTCGGTTTTAGTGTCGATGTGTTTTCGGTTGTGTTTCAGTTACAGTAGGTTAGATTTTTTCACGATTGGCTGCAGTCACTGTCATTTTTCCTTCTCCCTGTCCCTACTGATGACGTCACACCACATGATTCAGAGTTTTTATTTCATACTCTTCTGATAGAGAACGCTACGTGCCAAACGGAATTACGCAACAACTCCTGTACCGATGTAAATTATGTTGTCTACCCTACAAGGCGGGTTTTGAATATTTCTTCTCATATTCCTATTACAAGTTACAACTAACATTTTCTAAATTGTTTTTTCACCCTAAGTAATCGTATAAGGTGTCAAAACAGTGGTTTTTCGGTACAAGGAATTTATCGGCGCTATTACTTTCACAATTACATGAATAATTAATGCAGAAATTGCCATTTATGACGCAAAATTTCTCCAATTTTTTTATTTTCAATTAGTAATTGTCAAAATATTTGTTTTTTCTCAAAATGATCGCACAAAGTATCAATACAATGGTTTTTTGACACGAGCGCTATTATTTTCACGATTAAATTAATTCAATAATTAGAATTCGTAGATTTTCATAATTATCAGATCCAATCAAAAAATAAATAAAAGAACGTTTAATTGTTCGCAGATTTACGTATAAAGTAGGCACTACCTTTTTTGGGCGAACTATCTTATGCGTAAGGTATTTAAAAATAGGAGTAGGAGTATGACAAATTCGTTGGAATAGAGCGCAAAAAAAGAATCCGAAAAAATTGTCATTTTCTGAACAAATAAATTTGAATTTAAAACTAAGTAAGAAGTAAGAACTAACACAACTCCTTTAATTTTATTTGACAATACAAAACAACTTGAAATTCTTAATCCTTCAAATTTCGATTATGCAAACTAACTTCCTGCAATGTGATGCAAGTCATACAGGTACCTACTGCCTGTGCCATTTCACTACATTTTTTGAAAAGAATCAATTATCAACAGGAAATGAGTCGTCGTTTAATTTTAACTTCTCGACTTATTCTTGCATTCCAGGAGACAGGAAAAATATCAATATCACAATGTGGGTTCTTAGATGAGGATGACGAAATGTTATGTTACGTAAGTTAAGTAGGTAGGTACCTACTTCTTAAAGGTACCTATAGGTACAATAGATAGTTGTAGGAATCTATTTGACAGATACCTTTATCTACACATAATTAGGATTAGACAATTCATCGGTTTCATGTGCAATTGCAATTATTTGGTTGTTTTTGTTTTTGAGGTTTTCTCGTAGATTCGAGAAACGCCTGCAAATTTCTGGAAAATGTAATCTTTCCTTCAATTCTGTTTTCCAACATGATATCATTATATTTGCCACTTCCTCGGGACAATTCTGCGGAATATCCAAAGTAGTTCCTTCCGCAATCAACTTCAAAACCTAAGAATTTCAGACGAATAAAAATAAAATTCCTTACAATGTAAGAATTACGTACAATGTTTCTATGGATGCATGACCGGCAACTTGGAATTCTTCAGCATAGTGCTCATTTTGGCATAGGATATGCTTTTACGATAAGTTCTAGGTAATTCCGCGAAAAACAACAGATTGACCTTTTGGACTTGTAAATTCCATCATGCTGACTTTTAGACATTTTGTCAGACTTTTCTGGACTTGGAAAAATTTTCAGATTTCCACTGACTTCTTGGACTTGGAAAATTTTAGAGATAATGCTGACTTTTAGACATTTTGTCAGACAAATAATTTAGGATTCTTGAACTATAAAATTTTAGAAATCAAGGTAACTTTTCAATATTTTGTCAGGCAGATTTCTTAGATGTGGAAAATTTAAGTCATTTCGCCGACTTTCGGACATTTTGTCAGAGTTTTTTGGACTTCGAAAATTTTTAAGAACTCAAATGAATTCTTGGACTTGAAAATTTTCAACTTGATGTACTTGAATAATTTCAAAGAAGTTCAAATCAAACATTTTGTCAAACAGCTTATTACCTAACGCTGACTTTTAGACATTTTGTCGGACTTTTTTGAATTTGGAACAATTTTCAGATTTCTACTGACTTTTTGTGCTTGGAATTGGATTTCGAAATTTAAAAAAAAATATTCCATTACGAAATTCACTCACGAAAATGTGTTACGGTGACTTTTAAATGAAACTCCTATTGTTAAAAGGTAACGATTCCACCAAAACCGGTTCTGAGATAATCGAAAAAAACGCTGATCTATGGAATAAATACCTTTTAACAC
>FIZU01059415.1:0-10577 GCA_900064475.1 Pseudococcus longispinus
CTAAATATTATTTTTTACATAAAAAAAAGTAGTTCCTTGAAAATTTGTCGGATCACGTTTATTATAGTCCGAAAAGCACTGGTATTCCATATTCGTACCTTCTCCTCTAATAATGATAGGTCCTTTTAATTTTTTTTCATTCAAAAGTTTTTTGGGTTCGTTGATCAAGAACTCCCAATCGCTAATGAAATATTCAAAAAAAAAATCAACTATTTTGAAATTTTTGAAAATTTTTCATATCAATATACCAATATTATGAACTTAACTTATGTGAAAATAGTTGCTCTCTCCAATGGTGCAACCCCCAGTCTCATATCTTGCTCGAGTCAAAAGTTATCAGAGATCAACTTCAAGAAAAACGTCTAAAAAGATCACTTTTGATTAAAATTATAAAATTTCATTTCAAAATTTAAACGAAAACAGTGATTTCTTTAGATGTTGTCGATTAGCAAGGTTGAATTGAAAATCCGAAGTAAATTTTTAGCTGCCGAAGTTAATTACAGAGCTTTCTATAGATGTATACTTAATCACCCATCAACGATTAAATTATTAATTAGATTCATCTCGATTATGCAAAGATTAAAAAATACTGATCATACGATGAAGCTAAATAGTAATTTCGATGGCGAGTATATTCCACTATCGTACTCATTTGTAAACTTGCATACAACAAAGATGATTATTTTCGAGAAATCGTTCGGGTTTTCGTTTGTTACGACGACGGTATTGTTAGTATTTTTACAGTGCGTGAATCTAAATGCATCCAACACAGTGGAAATCCAACGACCTTTACCTGAACAAGGTACAGATTGGGAAACCATGAGAAGGTGTAATTGTATCTATGTGGACAAAACAAAATATGTAGAAAAACTGTGGCAGATGAATAATAAACTTTGGATTATTACCCGTCCCAGACGTTTCGGTAAATCAGTTTTTATGCATATGGCGAACGATGTTTTCCTCGGTAACGAAAGTATGTTTAAGAATTTGTACATTTCCGACATCGGGAACATAGGGTTATTGAAAAACTGTGGAATAAATATTCCCAAAAATGTATCTAATTCCAAATGGATTAAATATCCAGTGATAAAATTGAATTTTGACGCGTTCAAAACTTTTTGTACAGAAAGCGAATTCAAAAATTCCATGAATAATGAATTGAATCGTATCGCAAAATATAATGGCATTCTTAATTTTAAAGATTCGATTGGCGGTCTCATTGCAGAGCTATATTTCAAATCCAACGGTTTGCCCGTTGTCGTATTAATAGATGAGTACGATAGTCCATTTCACCGCTCAACCTTCGAACTCAAAGATAAAATCTTGGCAAAACGTATACAAATTTTTCTCAGCGCATTCTTTGATGGAATTAAGAACCGAGTAGGAATGCTTGGCCTTGTCTTGGTAGCTGGTATTTCAAAATTTGGAATGCATCCTACTCCTGGAAGCGGAGCCAACAACTACGTTGATTTAACTTACACAAACGAGATGGCCGAAGCTTTCGGTTTCACTGAAGAAGAGATCCGAAAAAATTTTGAATTTCATTTGAAAGAATTTTCAACGAAAATCGACCCTAAAAAGATGGTAACCTCGAAGGAAAATACTACAGTTACAAACGGTGTTCAGTTCTTGAAGAACTGGTACGATGGGTATCAGTTTGATGGAAAATGTAGAGCAAAAAAAGTATTTAATCCGATATCCATAATTGTTAGTTTGCGAGAAAAACGATATGGATCATACTGGGTGTCCACAGGATCGATGGATTACCTAGTTAACACTTTTTATCAACAAGGTTTTTGGTTTACCAAGTTGAAAGCAGGCGACCGAGTTTCATCCGATATCTTAGAAAGTCAACTTGATCCATTAAATTCGTTACCGCTATTAAACCACTGGATGCTTCAAAATGGATATTTTACCATTGCAAGTTACAATGAAGCCATCGAAGAAATCACGTTGAAAATACCCAACCTTGAGATAGAACAGGCTATCTCAGAACGTTTAGCAACCTACGACTACAATAGTAGCTCGTATTTCGAACAAAGTCGTCCAACGGATTTGGGTAAATTGAAATCAAATATGGAAAATGGGAATATCAGGGCGGCGATGGAAATATTGAAAACATTTTGGTTTAAACCATATTTACATCCATCAAACCAAGGTGTAAGTCCAGAGGAGGCATCTACACGTCTGGGTTTCTTACTTCCCAATGCTGGAATAATCGTCCAAACAGATATTTCCTTCAGAAAGGATGATGATCAAGGCAAAGATGGAGGTGATCGTGATGTTGACTTGCTTACCACCAATCTTCCCATCAATTACATAATGGAAATAAAGTGTACAGAGACAAAAACAGCCGTGACGGCCATTAATCAGTTAATAAACTACCTCAAATGTCATCCCATTTCCTTCAAGAGCTTGATTGGCAATCCAAAGCAACTGTATTTCATGGGACTCCACTTCCAGATCGTGGAAAATGAATACATTGCATTGCACGATTGGATTGCTATACCATATCGGAATGGAGAACTGCAGACGACATCCGCAGAATTTAGCTCGGAAGAAATGCAACAAAAATTCCATCAATATGAATTCGATAAATTATCGACTCTTCAGCAGAGTACCTAACATTGTTTTTCATTTCTTTTTTTTTTGATGAATTGTATTTTCTTTAGATTTAATAAATATATATTATATTGTTTTATATTTTATAACATTCTCCATGTTTTACTCTCCCAGTGCGGTAGCGTGGGACAGAAAAAAGTCGTTATCTTTGTTTAATCTCAATATTGAAGGGGATGCTTACAGTCCTAGTCTAAAAAAACAACTATGTCACTTTTTTTTTTCAAATGCTTGTAGCTCCTTCAATTTTGGAGTTGGATGAAATATGCATATGATTTATTTTGTAGCATATGAAAAGTTCTGTCAAAAAGGTCTCTTTCAAATTTTTTCTAGCTCGCAATCTGAAGGAGTTATCAAGTCTACAAGTTGTTAAATCATTGTAGCTTCTTCAATTTTGGAGTTGGACAAAGCGCAAACATGAGTACACCATTGTTTGTACATAAATTTGCTCTTTTAAATCTTTGGGTAGGCAAATACGCATACTTATATGTAGTTTTGGTAGCATAATCACTTGTTTGAAGGCGTTGCATAATTGCTGGAACACCCTGTATATGTATAACGTGCCTTCACGGCTGGGTCTCACTCCGGTGGAGTGTAAAATTTGCCTACTCCACTCCACTCTTTACCAGTAGTGGACTGTGGAGTGGAAGGAACTACACTCTTCTTTTTGAAAACTGCAGTGGAGTGGAACGTCACTCCTTTTTCTCTGGAGTTGAGCGTTGAGAGTGATTTTTGCACTCCATTTTCCACTTCGGCTGATTAACAGAAGAGCATTCGACATTTCTTGTGGAAACTTTAATTTTAAATAATTTTACGACAATTTGAATCACTTTTGCAATATTTTAACGAGTTTAAATATTATTTTAACAACTTTTTATGTTATTTTGGATTAATTCTGCACAATTCCAAGACTTTTCATAAAAATTTCAACTACTTTTACAGCATTTTTTGTATATTGACACTTGACATTGTTTTAACGATTTCTTTTTATATTTTTAAACATTTTTTATTATATTTCATTCAACAGCATTTGATTTAAAATATCATTGTAAATACACCTGGTCATTGTTGTTAGCCACTTGAAAATTGAAATCGTTGCAGAGTGTGTGAATTTTTTAGAGATAGAAAACTGAAAAGCGAAACTGAAACTGAAACTGAAACTGAGAAAATGATACATTGATCATTGAAACATAAAACAAATATTAACTACCAAGAAGGTGAGAGTGAAAAAAAAAAAAGGAAAAAAGAAAAAGAAAACTGAAAAACTGAAAGGTGAAAACTTGTAGGTGGGAATCGACGCGTGGTATATGGCGAGTACGGAACGTACTACGGTCTACCTTGTAGTAGTTTTGTACTCGCAGGTAAACTGTCGCGCCAAATAGATATAAGCTTTCCTGTACGATTTTTTCGTGGCCTCTCCACCGGGCTATTCCCCATCGTTGAAAGTTTTTGCTATTTTTCACGCTACCATTTACCCTTGCAATTCATAAATTTCTTCCTATTATTTTTTTTCTCTCTCTTATCTCTTTTCAGATCGGCTGCTTCAAGCGCTGGATTATTTGTTTAGGCTGCCTGCAATTACGCGTTATTTAACTTTCACACATCGGGCTGCATTTTGCGTCCGGACATATCTGCATCGGGCCGCATTCTGTGTCTGGCTAAGTGGACATGGCTAGACTTTACATCTGGCAATATTTTTGGATTTTTTTTTTTATTTTCTACAATGGGCAGCGTATGTGTCCGGCCAAGTAGACCTTCAATACTTTCGAACACGCAACCCTCATTGAATGTTTTCGAATTTTATTTTACTTTTAAAATTTGGAGTTTTTCCCCCTCACAAATTGAAAACTGAAACTGGAACTGAAAAGTGAAATTGAAATATTCAAAACTGAAACTGAAACTGAAACCCCCAAAACTGAAAATCGAAACTGAAACTGAAATTATTTCAGTTTTCTATCTCTAGAATTTTTTTAGGATTAAATATCAAGATTCCACAAAAAATGATGCGAGCGTCTGGAAACCACTAAAAATCACAAAAGTAAACTAAAAAATAACTTCATGGGAGCCTGTTCATATGACCTGATTGATTTTAATCTTGTGACTCCTTCAATTTTTAAACTAGGTTATTTGAATACGGGAGCAATTTTTTGCCCCCCTCCTGAAATTTACAACTGCACGGCACGCTTTTCATTTCCAATGGCGAAAAAAATGATCGAAAAATAACAATTTTTAAGCATCATAGCCCAATTCTATTTCGAAAATGGGCTATTCGTGTTCCGTATACGTAAAAGTTATCGTCGCTGTCAGCGAATATTACCATCACCTGCCTCGTTTCCAATCGAAAATGAAACACCCTGTATATTGTTTATTTTCGCGATGAAAGATCGTTGTTGTTTTTAAAAACAAAACGTATCTACCTAATTAGCGAATTGAAAATTTTATTCATGCGGAAAAAATTTCCAATTTAGGGTAAATTTTTCCAATAACCTTGTATAAATGTTTTACGACACTGCGACGTTTCCTCTTGTTTTAGACTACGCTCAAAACGTTGGAATATGATACTCGCATATATGGCTTACAAAATTTATAGATACAATTTGGTATATCAGGATTTCGGGGATATTTTGTCACAACGTAAAAGGCACCAGCGTAGAAAGCCGTCGATGATGGTTTATTTCAGTACAACGACGCTGTATAGTATTTAATTTACTATACCGGCAGACTCGTACTATATAGATAAATGGTAAATCGTTGACAAAAATTATGTGGCGTTAATATGTGAAAAATTTCCCGAGTCAGGACCGTGTTAAACCTTGGAAGTAAAAAATGTTTCACTATTCTACCGCATCATCATTGGATGCGTGTTTTTCTTATACTTATTCGCAAATATAGTTTGAAAATTAAATTTTTTTTTAGCAAAGTTGTGTACGGAAAATTTTCTATTCGATAGATAAATTTTTAACAAATTGCCTGAGTATAGGAACCTTTATATGGCGAACGTTTTATAGCTAAACCAGGAATGTAATATGGAGCAATATAGGTCTGTAGTATGTGTAATAACAGGACAAAATTAGGTCGAAATGAAATTTGAAAGTGGGCTAGTGAATTGGTGGTATACCTTCGATTTGAGGTTTGCGAGATTAGAAAAAATATAGGATTGAAGGTTGTGTATGTGAAAGTTGTCAATTTTTTCTACGTAATAAAACGATTTGATTTCCAAATAAAAAATTCTTTGGTTGAGGATAATTTTGTAACTGGATGAGATAAACAAGTGCAGTTTACAGAATTGAAATGCACAAAACAATTTCAAGAGGGTTTAAAAAAGATTTTAATGAAGAAAGTTTATTGTCCAGGGAAAAGTGAAAGATATTAGGTACCTGGTTTAATGCTTAGTCATTTCAATTCTGTAAATCTCGCCTCTCTATCTCATGTAATTATCAAGTTACCAGTGTAACATTTTTAAAGTTGAAAAATAAAATTTTGAGATGTTTTTCTTGAAATTAAACACTCGTCCTGATAAAACCGAGGGGGAAGGGGCTTACATCAACTGAAAGATTGGACATTTTTCATCTAAAAACATTAGGTACTTACTAATAAATTGGTACTTACCAAAAAAGAAGGGCGTATTTAGTTTTTTCACAAAAAATTGAGAAAATCATCTGCAGTTTTATAAATTATTTTCAAATATTTGATGAAGGATCCGGGTTAAAAAATGAAAATACAAAACAAAAATCATAGGATTTTACCTATCAAGCTGAAAAAAATGTGAAAAATTCGAACAAAATACCTATTCAGAAAGTTTCAATGTACTCGTGGTTGAAATATTCAAAAATTTGTAAACATATTAAAAAAAGTTGATGACAATTTTCAAAAATTTTGTAAAAAGTTCAAAAAAGTTTCCAAAAAAAATAAAAGGTCAAAATATCAACGCAAAAATTTCCAAAAAAGTGATAAAAATAAAAAAAAATTTAACAATCTTTAAAAAACTGAAAACGTTTGAAAAATGAAAAAATACTGTGAAAAATCTCGAAAAGTTTCAATGAAGTTGAATACTTATCTATCTATTCAAAAATGAAAAAATCTCAGTTACGAAAATTTTCAAAAATGCAATGTAATGTTAAAAAACTATGATAGAAACATTGCGAAAAAAAAAAAAATTGAAAATTTAATACAAAATGTAAAAACATGAAAAAAATTGATGAAAATTTAAATAATTTTGTAAAAAGTTCAAAAGTTGAGAATTTTATGAAAAATTTCAAACAATTTTTACAGACATACAAGAAAAATTTCTAAAAATACTACAAAAAATTGGAGCAATCTTTCGAACAGTTCAAGTAAAAATGTTTGAAAAATGAAAAAAAAAACTGAAAAATCTCGAAAAGCTTCAATAAAGATGAATACTTATTCAAAAATAAAAAAATCGCAATACGAAAATTTTCAAAAATGCAATAAGTTGAAAAACTATCATAAAAACATTGCAAAAAGATATCATTTTAAAAATTTAATAAAAAATGTCAAAACATAAAAAAAATAATGAAAATTTTAAAAAAATTGTAAAAAGTTCAGAAGTTGAAAATTTTATGAAAAATTTGTAAATATGCAAGAAAAATTTCTAAAAATAGGTACTAAAAATTGTAGCAATCTTTAAAACATTGCTATAATACTTAAAAATTGAAAAAAAACTGAAAAATTCGAACAATATTCTATTCATAAATAAAAAATTGAATTGTAAAAATTTTCAAAAAATGCAATTTAAAGTGAAGAAGTGTAGAAATGTTGAAAAAAGTTTGAACATTGTTGAAAAGAAAATTTTGAAAATTACATAAAATTTGTAAAAATTTCAAGTGATAATTGATAAAATTTTCAAACAGGATTGTAAAAATTGTAAAAATATCAAAATTAAATTTTTGTAAAAAGTTCAGAAAGGAAAAATTTCACAATAATTATACTCGCAAATTCAAAAAAAAATCAAATCATTAAATGCAAAAATTCCTAAAGAAGTTATGAAAGGTTGAAAAGAATTATAACAATCTTGTTGAAATGCTTAAAAATAACCCCCTCCTTAAGGGTGTAATAATCTTGAAATTATAAACACCCTAAAATTTAAAAAAAAAAAAATGACTTTGAAAAATTCAAACAATATTCCAAAAGTTTTAATTGAGGTAAAATATTCAAAATAATAAAATCATTACAAAAATTTTTAAAAAATGCATTATAAGTTGAGAAACTATGGAGTTGTTGAATAAATTCTGAACATTGCGAAAAAGAAAAATTTTGAAAAATTCATAAAAATTGTAAAAATGACAAAAATACCTTGAGTGGTAAAAAATGTTGTAAAAAGTTTAAAAGTGAAGAATTTCATGAAAATTTCTGAAAATTTTTTGCAAAAGTGCAAAAAAAGTTTTAAAAAAATGATTTGTAAAATTAAAAAAAATTAAATTATCAAATGCAAAAATTTTCAAAAAAGTTACGAAAGGTTAAAAAAATTGTAACAATCATTGTTAAAGTGCTTAAAAATAAAAAAATAAAACATTGAATAATTTTAACAATACTCAAAAGTTTCAAACAAGCTGAAATATTCAGAAATGAAAAAATAGATCATGAAAATTTAAAAAAAAAACATTGTAAGTTGAGAAACAATAGTAATGTTGAAACAATTTTGAACATTGCTAAAAAGAAAATTTAAAAAAATTTCATAAAAATTGTAAAAATACCAAAATAGATTTATTAAAATTTTCAAAAACTTTTGTAAAGAGTTCAAAAGTAAAGCAAGAACATTGAAAAATTATTAAAAATAGAAATTCCTAAAATTTTTCAAAAAAAGTCGAAATATCAGAAAAGAAAATTTCAAAAAATTTGTAAAAAGTTCAAAAAATGTTGAAATTTTTGCCAATTTGTAAACATTGGAAAAATTTGATATATTTGAAAAAGCTTTATGAAAAAATCCTCCAAAAAATAAAATATTAATGTGGAAAAATTTTGCAGTATTTTCTAAAAAAAAAAAAAAAAGTTTTAAAAGATTCGATGATTGGAAAAAAAATTCAGACAGATCCTGTAGTAGGTAATACGAGTAAATCTAGGTACAATTCTTGCATATTTTCGTACATGAACGTGTATACTTTATAATTAGACCCATATTTTAATTAATTTTTCGAATTTTAATTTTGTCCAACAGGTTGTGAAAATGTTGATAGTGGTGGTGCTAATATTTGTAATTTGTTGGCTTCCGTTTCACGTTTATTTCATAGTGACATCGAAATGGCCTGAAATCACCGACAAACCATACATACAGAATCTCTATTTAGGAATTTATTGGTTAGCCATGTCAAACTCAATGTACAATCCAATAATTTATTGTTGGCTAAATACCAGGTAATGATATACCACCTACTAGAAATTAAATACTTGCTAGCAATTAGTACATACTACGCATACAACACATTAGCTCAACGTTGAGGTAATTAACTGGAAGTATAAATGAATTGTCGCAGACGCGATAAGAAACTTATTTCAAATTTTCCATTAAGGTGTATAATTTCGCACCATTTTGCGCGGTGAAACATCATGTGTGTTTAATTCATTAGCAAAATTATACATACATCGTCATATACCTACCACCTACCTAACGTAAACTTATGGAGTATTCAGACAGATTCGTACTCTATAATTCAATACTCTAGCAACTCTGGTTGTTTACATCACTCAAATCGTAATACGTTCAAGCGTCGGTAACTTATCTAGAGAAAGTACCTACTCGAAATTTGTTGGAAACTTTTTGCATTAATTAATCGTGTCTAATGACGAAACAAACCTCAAACATGAGGTTTTGACGCTTTAACGCGTGAACTAGGAAAAATTCTCCTTCCGAGCCGAATTCAGTTTTATATACTTTCGGTTTCACGTATCGTGTACCCCGAAGTACATAGGCCTATATTTAATCGTAGTTACGGCGAAATTGGCATTTAAATAGTGAATAAAAAATTTAACCAAAAAAGTTTCCTACTCCCTCGTCGCCTATTACAAATTAATGAATTTTAAAACGAAATTCAGCTCGTAGGTTGTAAACCGAAGATCTTTTATTATTCGCGGTTAAACTAGAGTCGTGATTTTTGTTAAAACTGTGCTGTCTTTTGTATATCTGCTTCTTCTTTTTGCTTTTATCTTTAAATTTATTGTAATTGTATTCATTGCGTGAGGGTTTCTTTTTTTGGCTGCTCAATTTTTTTTATTGATCTCAATTACCCGAACAGATTTTCAAGTATTCGCTGCGTAAAAGTCTGGAATTAATGGATGGCAATTTTTACGATTACTTTCTTCTTCCCTATCTAGATTAATACGAATTGTTTTCATTTTCTCAACAATGAGCTACCGGGGAATAATGCTTATGGCTAAATTACCATGGTCAAAAATTTTTTAATTATCGGGCGAAGTAATTGGAATGAATGAATCGGTCTTAATTAAGGGTATTTTCGTTTCGTGTTTTTATTTCTCAACAGGCCGGATAACAGATATTTGGTAGTTCGTCGAGATAGCTTGAAATTGTAGAATTAAAGGTAAAAAGTATTCAAGGGTCGTATTTGGAAAAAGCAGATTTTTTTCGATCACGGGTTTTAAAGTAATTTAATGATTGAATTTTAATCTAGAGTTTCTTCAAGACACTTTCCAAGAGTCTTTTACCTTTTCTTGAAAGCCTATACTATTTTGGCTTCTAAAATCTATGCTGAAAAATTTTTCCGCCAGCAAAAGTTGTTCGTTGAAATGCTGGAAACGAGTTTTGTTATTGGAAAAATTTTACTTCGACCCCCCCCCCCCACCAATTTCATTCTATTTCCTCAAATTATCCAGAAAATCAATGTTTTTGAAAATATACGAAAAAGCCTTCCTTAGTGAGATAGTGAAATCGGCCCTCGACCCAAATTTCCTCAAAAGTGGTCCTAAATATCACCCCTGATGTAAAA
>FIZU01059426.1:0-13992 GCA_900064475.1 Pseudococcus longispinus
ATTTTTCAAAGTTTGAAAACTTACATTTGAATTTTTCAAAATTTTTGAGAAAAACAAAAATATTTAAACTCTTTAACTATCCAAAAAAAAAAAAAAAAAAAAAAAATGGAAAAAAAAAAAAAAAAAAATTTTCAGATTGACCCCCCCCCCCCATAAGACTTATCCACGTCAATTTTCCAAACTGTTATTCATTTTCACGATTACATTGTTTCTAATTATTTTTTCTTTCGACATACGTCCTTAGCCCCTTCAATTTTGAAGTTAGGCGAAAAATCATCAGATGAGGATTTTTTCAGATGACGTCAGAGCTCAGAGTAGGCACTTTTAAGCGATCTCCGATTTGTCAGATAGGTAGCTAGGTACTAGGTACACGAAATCTTAGTTAGGGCGACAGGAAAAAGTTTTTGCAAAACAATCTGTGGCAAACGCATTTTGCCTATCTTTATTTTTGGAAGGACTACAAAAAATTCTTAATTATACATCATATAGCCCCTTCAAAAATGAAGATAGGTAAAAAGTGTATACCACATTTCTTGCGAAATCTTTCCCTACCATCAAGAGTGGGCGTGATTCGAATCGTGATCCGCGGATCATTTCAATGGCCCGTGATCCGGGATTAGAATCATTTCATTTATTCTATACTGAATGGGTGAATAAAAAAAAACAGAGGAAATTCTCTTGAATTCTGACTTTTTTAAACAATTTAGACTTTTTGAACTTGGAAAATTGACTTTTAGACATTTTGTCCGATTTTTTTGGACTTGGAAATATTTTTAAAAGTTTTTTTTAAACAAAAATTTGGAGAATTTGGAGGGAAAAGGTGACTTTACGATGCAGCTTCACTAAAAAACGATCCGTGATTCGTGATTTGAATAAAAAAAACTTAATTCTGCCCACTTTTACTACCATCCTACATGCTTGAAAAATATAATGATTTCGGTAAATTTTTTTGATGCTAGGCAACCATCAACACACAAAAGTATAATTGAATTGGTTGCGTTTTCAAAAAAATTACCAAAATCATAATTTCAAATATAAGTATACGTAGGTTAGTAGCATTTGGTAGGAAAAAAATTTTGCAAAAAAATTTGTAGTAGTAATACTTTTTACCTATCTTCATTTTTGAAGGGGCTATTACCTACATCTGTGCCTATGTATTTATTTTGACAATAAAATTTCATTTTCTTCCTTGAAAATAGTATTCTCCAAGAAACTTTTCATATGATTGGTCATCATGACAGGTCAATTGAAAAATTGTTCACGAGAGTGCACAACTTATTAAATTTTTGTCATTTTTTTTAAATCTATGGGGAAAATTTACTCTTTGCAATGGCACAATCCACACCTCTGTTCTATCTCAATCAAATGAAAATTTGTAGCTATAGGCTAGAAAATTTATGAAGGAAGTATTTCGACAAAAATTTAACAAGTTTTGCACCCTTTTACATATTTTTTCGAGTATTTATTTGGCCAGCTGTGCACACCTCCGTTAACTGTTCATGATGATTGATGATTATTGATCAACCATGCCAAAGGTTGCTCTGTTGAATGCACTTTCCAACACCAGTTGTCGACATGTACCCAAATAATTCCAAATGAAAATGTTTTTTATAAAACTTTGCGGCTTGGAGAAGTAGGCAAACATACTCGAATCTGTTATTAGTTGGAAGGCTTTACTTTTACACTGAAACATTCTGTAGTACCTTCTCATATTTCTCTGTATGAATTTTTAATATGGATTGAGTTTTAAAAAAAAGACACTCCGAATGATTTTCAAATTTCAGTTCATAATCATTTTAATATAAAATTTTAATACCATCTCCTGAACAGATTCCAGAAACGATAATATTTGGTGGCCATGGTCGAATTACGAAGAATGGGCATCCAGCAGAAAACACAACATTCTAATGAATACAAATTCCACCCAATCAACTACCCCCACTTCTTTTCAAAATCGCAAAGAAAAAAAGAAAAAGAAAGGACGAAAGAAAAAAAAATTGAGAAAAAATAAGAAATTTAATCTAAATTCAAGTACTCCGCCAACTTCTGAAAACATTCAACCAAAAACTAATTTCTTCATGCCAAACAGCCTCGATACTAATCCCGATAATTATCCAATTAATCAAGATGTTTCAAATGTGAGATACGAATCGAGTATTAAATCTCCTCAAATAAGGCACGATTTAATAATTACATCGAAACCGTCATACGGCGACTGGGATAATAATGAATTAGATAATGAGATTCGTCCTCGATATAACTATTACGAATCGATTCCTTTAATTAGTACGAAAAATGATGTATTGGATAAAATCAAGAAGCATCGTAATTACGATAATTTCATGAAAAGTTATACTTCCAGGAATTTTACCAATGGTAAGTTTAAAAAATATTAATTACGTAAGTATAATAGATTACTTATTTTATTTCAATTTCGTAAAAAAGGTTAAACCTAGACGATTTTCAAAGAACTAAGAAGTAGGTAGATCTAAGTGGTGATATTTTTTGGTAAGGAAACTTTTCTTAAATTCTCTGCCAATGAGCATGTATCCTGTATCTACTTACCTTCTAACAGGAAACGAATCTCAATTATCAGTTTTATAGCTGAGATAATTTAGCTTATTAATCATAAACGTTTTGAATATCTCTCCCAATAATTTCCCTGTGATATGAAGGTACCTACTACCTACTTATAGAATATTAAATAGTTTAAATTATTTCACGATGATTAGTTCGAAATGAAAGCTCAACCAAATATTCTCATAACTAAATGACCATTTTCACCTTAATATTTTGGGAAAAAATTTTCTGAACACTTGACGACACGACGACTGACAAGTGACAGCGTAATCGTATGCTACCTACGTACAAAAATAAAATTAAACCTGTCACATTCGAGAAAATTATTATAACAAATCACCTAAGTGCTATTTTTTCCCTGCTTTTTAAAATTTTGTTTTCACAGTACGCCAATTTATTGTCCTAATATAAATACATATGCGCATTAGAAGACCCAAAAATTAAAACGAAATGCAATAAAAAAGTAAACTACGGCGGTGCCTTTTCATAACATTTGTAATATCATGTAGCCTTGTTTTTATTCGTATGCTTCGCTACCTATACATACGTACGAATAATAATATAACTGGCGCAAATTCAAAACAAACGTTGAAGTATCTAATAATTTTTTTTAATCGTGCAAATGTAACTAGGTATTTACTATTTAATACGATATTTTTAATTTTTTCAGATGTAAACGAGTGTTTAATTAATAACGGTGGCTGCGAAGGGTTATGCATCAACACTCCGGGATCGTATAAATGTCACTGTCCGGATGGATTTAAATTAGATATGAATACGTGTACAGGTATGTCGGTGCGAAGCCATTAACCCTTTTTTGCTCAGGAGAGATCCGATGGATGAAGATAAAAATCTGAAATTCACAGTGTAGGTGCATTAGGTGGTGTAGTTGTGCATCGTGAAATGCACAATTCAATTAATGCAAAAATGATTGAGCAATCGTAATTAATAAAAGTAGTAGCTTTGAGGTTTGGGAAAAAAGGGGAAGCTAAGAAGTTGTCAAACCGGTTTTTGGTGAGTTAGTGTTGTTTGACTGGTTTTGAATAGGTTGTTGAACTGGTTTGGGTTCGGATTGTGTCGGATGTTGTCGTTTACATTCGGGAAAATGGGTCTCGCCCATCACAGCTGATGTTTACCTCCAGTAACTTGAAAATGTAGAATTTCTTTCATTTTTGCGCGGGTTATTAATTTTGTGAGTTATGTTCAATTTGATTAGTTTCCAGTTGTAATTTTTTTTATGGAATGTAATGAGAAAATTCGGTTCATGACTACATCTCTTGGAACGTGGACAGATTATTTTTCACTGCATCCAAAGAGGGTGGCCAGTGGTTGCCAGGATGAGAGACATTGGTTTTGATTTTGAAAAGGAAAAAGAAACACTCTTACTGCAAAAACATCGAAAACTAAGCCCCTATATAAAACAATTTTCTTCTAACAGAAAGAGAATTTCAAACTCTAAAATTGTCATCCCTTGCATTTTTTTCGTAGCACCCTTAGTTTCGCCAGAAAAGCCATGTTTTTGTGGAATTTACGAAGTCGATGGAATAAAAAATAGATAAAAAAAATTTACTCATTTTTTAAAAAACACATTGATTTTCTGGCCAAATTAAGGGTGCTATGAACAGGACTTGGAAGTTAGCCGGAAGCCGAAAGCCGAAAAAAATTCAGTTGATCCAAAAAAGCAAACGGAAGCTAAAAGCCGGAAGCCGAATAACCAGAAGCCGGAAGCTGAAGCCGGAAGCCAATAAAAATCGGCTTCTGGCTTTTAGCTTCCGTTTAGTTTTTTGGAATGACTGGTTTTTTTTCGGCTTCCGGCTTCGTGCTAACTTCCAAGCCCTGTATTACTAGAGTGAAATGGACTAAAAAGAGCTAGCGCGCGGATAGAAAAACTCATTCCAAAATTGAAAATAATAAGAAAATTCTGGAAATTTGGAAAGAAGCCGAAAAAAGGCCGGGAAGCCGAAAAAAAAATTGTGGAAGCTGAAAGCCAAGAAGCCAGAAGCCGCATTTCTAACTTTGGAAGCCGGAAGCTGGAAGCCAAATCGTTCAGCTTCCAAGCCCTGCCTAAGTAAAAAATGCAAGGAATAAAAATTGTAGCACTTAAAATTTTCTTTCTCTTAAGGGCTATTAGTTTTTTTCTAGAGGGCTTAGTTTTCGAAAATTTTGCAGTCAAAGTGTTTTTCTTTTTCATTTTCAAAACCAGCGTCTTTCATCCTGGGTCACCCTGTATTTTTTCAGAATTATCTCTGAAAGGAGTTGCCATAATGACCATTGTAAACCTTAAAATGTCCATTTGACCTCGAAAATGTGCTCGATTTTTTTATCCCTGCAACTTCGAAAAAATTCGGTCGAAAATTGCCAAAAATAAACATTTTCAAAGAAAATCCATGTCACCCCCCCCCCTTTTACCCCGCCTAGAAGGAGTTGGGGTGAAATATCGACCTACTTTCAACTTCCACCGGATAATTTCAAATTCGGTGCTGGGCGCCAAATCACCTTATAAATCCGGCTATATACTCTTTTCAAAAATTGTCGACTTTTCAGTTCAAAATTCAAATCAAAAATCTTCTTTCAATCTCTTCTCTTCATTTTGTTTTTTTTTTATAAAACCATGAAAATCTCCAATTTTGTATCATTTGAGGTCCTGAAATATCTGAATTAAAAACTCAAAATTTCAACTTTGAAAATTTTTAAATTTCATCCATCAAATCTCTCCTGGCCACAAAATGGTTAAAATACATTTTTTCATCTTTTCACACATGGAAATTTGTTATTTTTTCCAGATATAAACGAATGCTTGCTACGTAACGGGCATGGGCCCTGCCAAGACAAATGTATAAACGAATGGGGCACTTATAAATGTAGTTGCGAAGATATTCCTGGGACAAGGCTGGCAGCAGATGGACATACGTGCGAAGACGTCGACGAATGCAAAGAAGGGACCGCTGGGTGCTCTCACGACTGCATTAATACAGTAGGATCAGCATTTTGCATATGCCCGCCAGGTTTCGTCTTAGGTAATGATTGGAAAACGTGTTCTGATATTGACGAATGTGGTGTACCAGAGATGCAAGATAATAGGTGCGAAAAAGGATGCGAAAATACCATAGGGTCTTATATTTGTTTATAATAGATTCATTGGGTTGGGAATTTTGAGGTATCGGGGTGCCTGTTTTTAGATGAGGAAGTATCATTAGATATTCAAATGCAATTTATTATGAATTGAAACAGTTAGGTACACCAAAATATTAAAGATACGATAACTCGAAAGTTTATATAATATATTTGGATATATGTACTTATACGTGAAACGTGCGCATATGGTATTCAATTTTTTACTATCGATATGTACAGTTACCTCACGTGATGAAAAATAAATGTATTGATAACATTCGCACTTTAAAATTTCAAATAAAGTTATCCGTATTCCGTTTACGTATTCAAATCATCAGCTTTGTTGTTGTCTAATTACGATAATTTTTACGCAATAAATTCGGTTAATTCTTCGACTGCGTGCACAAACTAACGTTTTTTTATTGAGGAATTTTCAAGAAATTTCTAGGCTCATAAATATAATACCTACCTATACCTACTTATGATGTATGTAATTTTCATATATGTTTCAATTCATTTGTGATACTTATTTTCTTCTAGAAAAAAAATTCATATTTCTGTGAGTCTTTATCTGATCAATTAAAAAGTGATAAGATAGGTAAAAATATTCACTACCTATACATTCTATATCCAAAGAAAATATGCGAGCTCATATGAAATTTGAAACCCCCTTAAGTATATAATTTCTCTATCTTTTTTTTACAATTTGATTTAATACAGCCACTCGAATCAAAATCGCTAAAAATAAAAATTTAATAGGTAAATCAATTTTTCTTGACGTAGTTATCGAAATCTTGTAAATCTGATTATTATGGTTTATATTCGACTTCATTCTTCGGCTAATTAAAAATTATCTTTTATCAGTAATACGAAAGTAGTTGTTTGTATAAAGAATCACGCTTTAAGTCTGCTTTTATATCACGAGAGATAATGTCTAATGTCAGCAGATATTTCGTGTGACCTTTGTCTCACGTTTTCTCAATTTGTTTCTCTATTTCAGTTCGTATTAGTAATATTCCAATCGGAAATATTTCGGGTTATTTGTTCTTGCGTATTTTCGTTGAATCAAATACATTGTATATGTTATAAATGGTGCAAAAAATACGATTTTTTTAGATTTATTGTGAGTACGATGAAACATAAGTCTAAAGTAAATTTCTAACAACTAAAAAATGTGTTTGAGATTGTTATTGGTAGATGTAAATGCAGTTTTTAATAACAAGTGCAATGTGATTGTTTTCTGTGAAGTTTTCCCAAAACGTGAGAATTCACTTTAATCCATTGGCAAGATTGGAATTTTCAAAGATTCTTTATTGAAGAATTACATTTAAGAAATATGTAAGTAAGCACATCAACATTTACTGCATTTTATTCAAGTTAAAAGTAAACAACAACTGAAAGAGTGTTGCGAATGAAATACGTATGGAGTACCTACCTACTGAACTTTTTTCCAATGAACCACAGGAATAAAGAGGCAGCCGATTGATGTAGTAGGACAGGTAGATACAAAAGTTGTTTGTAAAGTAACTCCTCCAACATCATAACTTGGGAACCAGAACATAGGAATGTGCGCGCATACTCTTTGGATAGAGGAATTTCTCCACTTCACAGTAAGCAGTCGGTCAGTTCTGTAACAGTTTTAGTTCCCAATTATAAGTGAAGTGCGTGAAACCAAAACCCACTTTGGTTGGTTGGTTCATGCAGGAGTTAATCACACTTACCAAAAGGCACCAATGTCAGTGCAGAAGGTATTGTAATACTCTGACAGCATCAACACTTCGTGTGAACCGCGTTTGTCCCAACCGAGACATCTTTGTCAACTTCTGCATGAACCGACCAACCAAAGTGGGTTTTGGTTTCAAGCACTTCACTTATACTTTGGGAACTAAAACTGTTACAGAACTGACCGACTGCTCATTGTGAAGTGGAGAAGTTCCTCTATTCAAAGAGTATGCGCGCACATTCCTATGTTCTGGTTCCTAAGTTATGGTGTTGGAGGAGTTACTTTACATACAACCTTTGTGTATACTCAAACATATAGCTATGCATCAATTTTGCTAATTCATACAAACAATTACCTACACATGCACATTATTTAAAAAGAAAATTTTGGTAACAACTTATCCTGCATATCAGTATACCTACTTGATGAATGACAGTTCTTTGAAAATCGAAATTGTACTTACCTATACAACTTAATTTTTGGCGATTAAGATAATTATTATCACGAACATTAATGGTTCATAACAATTAATCAGTATGTCCAATTGTCCATATAGCGTAGAATTATGTGCACCTGAACATAAACATATATGTACTTCATAAATAACGTAGTAATGATATACAGGGTATTTCATAAGTGAGACAAGTTACAACTCCTTCAATCTGATAGTAAGGCAGCACATTCTTTATACAAGCTTGTTTTTTGCCTATGTTTCGAACTATTGGAGCAAAAAGGCACTATTTTGGATAAATAGGCGAAAAAATATTTAGAGGAAGATGAAATGTACATAGGTACTATAAGTATTGATAATACACAACATCAATTCCTTTCATGAAATTTTACAAGTACCAAAACTTCAAAATCTTAAATGCTTCATAACTCCTTCAGTATAGAAGACAGGCAAAATTTGTATGCAACTGATTTTTTTAGATTACAATGAGTTCTAAAAGATAAGTTACATTTAATTTTCCCCTATGTCTCATTTTTAAAGAATTACGGAGCAATAAAAGTTTCTAAATTATATTGCCCCTTCAATATGACAATTAGGTAAAAAAAATGCAAATCATGGAATTTGAAGCTGAAAATAGGCGCTTGGCACTAGTATACACTGATTTGAACAAATGTTGATTTTGCTCCTGCGATTCTAGTTTTTACCCACTTCTCATCCTTTCGTCATGTCATGTCATCCCGAATGTGAACCCAAATAAATTATTCTGTTGTTTTTCGCATATAACTCTTCAACTATTGGTTTAAACAAAAAAATGGTCATGACTAAAGTTGAAGTACATAAAATTTTCAATAAAAAAGCAAGTAATCATTTTTTTCGAAAAGTGAGCGGATGGTGCAAAAATACCCGTTAAAGTGAAAAATTCTAATTTTGGTGATTTATTTTGAATTTCTGGAAAATTTATCATTATAAAAAAGCTGCCCTATTCAACAGTAGCAATCCTAACATGCATTCTAAATACTTAATTTTACTCCTTGCGATTTGAAGGGTAGGCAACGTACATCAGTAAATAATTAGTTACAGGATGAATTGCTTACTTACTGGGTTGAAGGAAGTACGTTGACTATGAAACACCCTGTATAAGTATATAGCTGGTTGATTCGAGTACCTAGGTACACTTTTTTTTTTCTAAAAACCTACTTCATCTCATTTTGCTTTGGATTTTTTGAAAATATTAAATAAAAAAATATTTTTTTTAATTGCAAAATTTATTTTTTACAGTCGAAAATTCTTATTTTTCACTATCTCAATAATTTTACTTTGGTTCGTACCTGAAAATTAGAGCTTCTAAAATCGCATACTTGGATTTTCCAAAGTTCAAGCACTTTCATTACTTAATTTATAGGTAATAAATAATAATTATGCGTTGATTTTATTTGCGGAATTAGCTTGAACTATGCATAAGTATCATCTGGAACGATGAAAAA
The DNA here is from genome assembly GCA_900064475.1 of Pseudococcus longispinus. Lineage (NCBI taxonomy): Eukaryota > Metazoa > Arthropoda > Insecta > Hemiptera > Pseudococcidae > Pseudococcus > Pseudococcus longispinus. The sequence continues at coordinate 9,353 of FIZU01059426.1, forward strand.
TGAAGATGAAGCGAACCATACGAGTATCTACTTATCATAGATATTTTTCATAGATTACTGCTTTCGAATGATCTTCAATTACTCAGGTAAATAATCACCTATATACTCGTAGACATTCAGCGTAAATTTTACAACTTGTAAGTCATGTACCCACTATTTCATAAAAAGTAGGTACATAAATAGGGTTTCAAAATCAATATTCAAACAAACAAAATTAATCAGAATCGACACATTTCTTATTACATTCTATTTCTACAACTACACATTCTTTGAATAAAAATAAAAATTGAAATATGTGATCTTCCTACAGGCAATATCAATACTCGTATTTAATAAAGTAAAAAAATAAGTGTAATTAATAGATAGGTAGGTAGGTACTAGAGGTCGGCTGCAAAACGATTTATTAGGTAAATGTAGGTATCTACACCTACATTATGAACAAGTAGACAGTAAACAGACAGCAGACGCCTACCTACCCCATTAAATATCAGTCCACCAAATTCACTGTCTGCTTCCAACGGTCTTGCGCCAAGTAACTAAATCCAATTCCACGACTTCAGGCGACGTGATCAAAATTTTGTTTTATTAATTTATTGGATGTTGTCAATATCAGTACTTTGTACATCTTTTGTTGTATTGCTGTTTGTTTCTTTCAATTTTGTTGAAATTTTGCAATTTTTAAAAGTAAGTTTTTATTTCTTTTTTTATTTTATTTTTTATTTTTATTTTTTAAAAAACATGTTGGGCAAAGAAATTATTAGCCCATTTTATGAAGCTCAAAGAGCTCAACAAAAAATTACTCTGCACAACTTGAAATTTTGAAGGAGTTATGCAGCCTACAAATTTCCAAATCGTTGTAGTTCCTTCGGTTTTAGAGTTAGGCAAAACATGAATATAACTAATTTTGTAGAGCTTGAAATGTTCTATGAGAAAATTTAAAAAAAAAAATGCCTATATATATTATCAGCAGAGTTACGACGTTTGGATGTTTCGAAACATCTATCAGCACTAGTGTACAATTTTGCCCTTTCAAATTTTGGGGTCGGCAAACATGCATACACTTATGTAGTTTAGTTAGCTGCATCTCTGGTTTGAAGGCGCTGCACTGTTACCAAAACACACGTAAAAACATATAAAAATATCTAAAATTTATTTCTGAATTTTTATGTTGATAAATTACATACACTTTATAAACTGAGTGTGTACTCAAGTTAAAAGTAGACCTTTCATTTCCATTCGTTGAATTTAAAAAATAAAATTCTACCCCCTGCCCAACTTCCATAAGAACAATGCTAATCTTTGATGAAAAATTTACATTGCTTTTTTCTTATGGAAGTTAAACGGAGGTAGAGTAGGCGACTAAGAATCCAGAGTACCTATTTCCTTAAACTTTTAGTAGTAGTCTTGTATTACCTATTTACTATGAATACTTATACATACCTCTGTTTATTTTTACTAGAACCTAGGTTCACATGGAAACAACAGCTATGGAAATTTCATTTTCGAAACCAACTTCTTTTAAATGTCAATCACTAAGAAAAAGAAAAAGAAGTTCAACATCAAAAACGTAAGTACCAACCATTTATATTCATTCATGATTTCAATTTTTACGAATACATGTAGAATATATCCTAGCACATGTGAAAATTTCCCCTTGAAACGATTATTTTTTATTCGCTTTTTATGGGTTTTCAAAGTTTTCAAAACCCCTTTCTAAGTCATTTTTGAGGTAAAAAAAATTCGAAAAGAATACAAATTTATACTCAAGGCCCCCTATCACTACTACTCGCCAAGTTTCGCTCAAATAGACTGAAAAGTTCCTCACGTATCTAATGAATATATATAAATCTCGTTTTTGAGATCATTATTCCCACACCCTTCAAAAAAGAGTGGAAATGCGACGATGATGTTTTGAAATAAAAAAAGGGAAAAAGGAGTCATAGTCAAATTCATAATGCTTATTTTATCAAACTTATATTCACTTATTACCAATAAAAATTAAAATTGGGCAATCAGTACTGAGTACCTATCCCCAAAATTTGATGAATTTTGAAGAAAAAAACGTCCTTAAAATTCCTGTAGAAAAGTAAGTAGTTAGGTACCTACCACATAATTATACGAAACAATTCAACTTACGTATTATTCGCTCATGTAACTGCCCAATTTTTCAATAAATGAAAATTTTATGACAGCACTTTACATAAGATGAAACTAATGCGTATCTTTTTTGTTTTTTATAAATAATTATAAGCCTTTTAGGTATCTATCAAGATGGCTGGCAGGAAACAAGTTGGTATTTTCCATTCTTCGTTTTAGTGTCGATATATGATGGGTAATATAATTTCATTATTATTTACCAAGGGTTTGTATACTCATCTAGAGATTTTTAATACCGATTGAAATTAAGTTTTCTGGAAAAATGAACTTCGATGCATCTTTGTTGCTTGAAGGTTCATTTTTTATTACCTATACCTACCTATGATTTTTTACGGATCACATTACTTATAAAGGATCTGTGGTAATCATATACGGTCTAGAATTCTAGATGAAACAGGCTATTTCAGTCTTATGTTAGTTCTGAATCTTCCATTTGGTAGGAATAAGTATCTAGATATACAGGGTGTTTCATAGCTAATGTCCCTTTTTCTACTGGAACTGGATAGTTAATGACAACTCATGCCGAGCAAAAGTACGTATGTTTGACTACCCTAGGAATCGAAGGGTCAAAGCTATACTCGGTAAAAATCAATCCTGCTCATTATTGCACTTTTTCAAGGTCAAATGGATATTTCAAGCTTTCTAAAAGCCATTTTGGTAACCCCTTTTAGAGATGCAATTCTGAAAAAGATATATACTGTGCACTTAGTCTAGATTTACAACCTCATATTTTTGTAGAACTTGATATCGTGGTGTGTCATCTTCAAAAGTGCAAAAAACTTATTTTTTCGCCCATTTTACCCCTTAAATGGGTCATTTCTGGTCGAAAAATTTTGTTTTTTCTTGTAAAATATCATTAATGACACCAAAATACACCATCAGCCTGCCTTTAGACCAAAATCGTTCATTTTTTCTTTTTTCCCCAATTTTCTTGAAAAATACTGAATGACGCCATTTTAGGAACCCACAACCTCTTCAAGATGACCAAGGAACCTAAAAACCATGTCTGGGCTTGTTTCAAGTCGATATCTTGCATATACTAAAATTTCAGCAAAATCGAAGAACTCTGATTTTTTTTTGCTCTTTTTCAAATTTTTGATTTTGAAATACTTATTTTGCATAAAATAAGTTGAAAAAAATCAAATTTTCTCAATTTTGCTGAAATTGCAATATATGATGGGTATCAACTTGAAACAAATCCACACAGGGTTTTTAGGTTTCTAGGTCATCTTGAAGCGGTTGTGGGTTCCCAAAATGGCGTCATTCGGGTATTTTTCAAGAAAATTGGAAAAAATTACCCACTCTTAGGGGGAAAATGGGCGAAAAAATCAGTTTTCTGCATTTTGAAAATGACCCGCCACGATTTCAAGTTCTACAAAAATAGTAGGTTGTGAATCTGGACTAAGTACACGATATATATTTTCAGAATTGCATGTCTGAAAGGGGTTACCAAAATGGCCTTTAGAAAGCTTAAAATTTCCATTTAACCTCGAAAAAGTGCTACATTTTTTTTTCAAAAAATTCCAAAAACCTCCTTTGATACTGTCTACTATCCCTGCAAGTTTGAAAAAATTCAGTTAAAAATTGCCAAAAATAGAAATTTTAAATAAAAATCTACATTCAACCTCCCCCCGCCCCAGAAAGGGTTAGAATTGAGATATTGAGCTAAAATTTTTGAAGGGGGGGTTTAGACTATAAGGACCAACTTTCACTGGATAATTTGAAATTCAGTGCTGAGCTGAGGGTCAAATCACCCCTACGAGCCCAGCTATGCTCTTTCATAGTCTTTATATGATTTTCTCCAAAAAAGTGATTTTTTCCAGGGATTGCATGAGTTGGACATTAGCTATGAAACACCCTGCAGCATAAATCCAAAAACCGTTTCTTTCACACAGGGTGTAACATCTTCAAGTTTCAAACGTATCTTATGCTGATTAAAAAACTGGGATTAATTTCGTTTTGAAATTGATCTCGGTATTCTACCACCCTGATTTATTTTCCACCGATAAAAAATATGAACCTTACGTCAGCAAATTTGCGTACAAAGAAAATCGCTTCAGTGCATGCTCATTCGTTCTTCCATATGATGGTTATTCTTACGTCAGAGATATTTTTTCGAATCTAATAATGACGAACACGGATTTGAAAATTTTTCGAGCAGAAATCCTTATTCGTTGACGTAGGTTTCTACATGTTTGCGACGAAATTGACGCGGTTATTTCATGGTAGGAAATGTTGAAAACCTAAACATTTCTAATCGGTTCTTTCATTTTTTCATTCTTTCTTCTCTTACCGATTTACATGAAAGAAATTACCTAGACCATACATATCTTTCGTTGGAATTGTTACCAATTCTTATTTCTTCGGTTTATTCATCGGAATACCTTAGATATTATCCCACTTGACGGCAAATTTGCCGTAATAGGGCAAATATCTTGTGATTTGCCAATAAATTTACCCTAAAAAATGACAGTTAATTTGAA
>FIZU01059429.1:0-17059 GCA_900064475.1 Pseudococcus longispinus
TTCCGTACTTCCGTGCTACCTCGAGTAAAATCCGTGCTATTTCCGGGTTTTCAGGGTTTTACGCACCCAGTAGACACTCTGAATTTCGAGGTCAATGGCCTGGGGAGGTGTAGAAACTCGAATCACGACTTTTTAAGGGTCTGCCCGAAGTGCCACTACCCAAAAGTGGCAAAAAACTGTGTTTTTTCCGAAAGTTACCCCACTTTGAGCCCTCCTAGGTCCTTTCTCCTTCGAGCTGGGGGGGGGTCTAATATTTTCTATGCTTCATCCTCAACTAAATTTGGTCAAAATCCAAGATGTTTTTTTTTCGCGCTCAACCCTAGTGTATCCTAGGCAGAGTGTTGGAGTTTGGTAAATCCAGACAGTGGGAGTTTTGAGAGGAGGGTCGCTGTACTCCGAGGTGACAAAAGACGTGAGGCCATTTCGATGTTGAACTTCGTTCACATCATTTCGTGAGTCCATCCTGACTTTCAAGATGAGTTGAAGCTGGTTTTACTGCGATATTCCGACTGCTACACCTACTTCTACGTGTGTTACAGCAATAGGCAAGCGATCGAATGCGTGGCGTTCCCAGAAAAAATCGAAAGGTAGAGAGTCGAATGATATGATGCATAGTACAAGTAACGAAGTTGCAGGGAGAGCTCGAATTGCATCATACATCAGCTTTTTCAATACCATCGGATGCATAGAATGATCTTATAATATGAATGCTTATCATTCGTCGAGAATTTTTCATAATCGTCGTAAAGTGTCTTAAAGTGACCCATATACTACTCGCATGTACGGATAAATACGAAGTATCCCGAAGAAATGTGACTTTGAGATTTTTGAAAAGAGTAGATCAAATTGGTGATGTGTTTACAAAAGCATTACGAAAAGATAAATTTTTCAAATTTACAAATAATTTGATTAAAAGGAACGTAAAATATCTCATCGTGGAGGTATCTGTCCTCAAACAACCATTTCAACAGCTTTGAAATTTTTACCTTCGAATACCACGCATTTTCAAAAAAACACTTCGAAATTACTTTTCTTCATTACCCAAAAGTCCACAACAGCAATTATCTCCTACACTCATCAAACAAACAATCGTAGCATTTTTCAACTATCGCATCATGTCACACTTTAAATCACTAGCACCAGAAAAAAACACTCTCCGAAAGGATTTCGGTTACCTCGCAAGAATCTGGCAGCGGATATTACCGAGCGTGAAATTTTAACGACCGAAGATTGTCATTATTCACAGCTTTCGACAACGATCACACCGTCCGCGCCCATTCAACCGGTAATTAATCATCGTGATAAATAACGCGATTAATATTAAAGAATCGCCGCGTCGAGTCGCGTGTCACGGTGAAAAATCTAACCATTCAACTTTATTAAAAATTAAACTTTTTGCTGATACAATTGAAAAATTACGAGTTCGGTTTCCGTATTGCGAATGCGGCAACGAGTCGAAGCAGGTGCCTCGAGCTTCGAATAGGTAAATTATTAATCGATTAGGGGTCGTTATAATTATATTTCATCATATATTCGCCATCGTTTGGATGGGAGGATCGATGATGATGGAAGCAAAAAAGCACAAGTATCGTACCTGAAGAAAACTACAATGAAAATAAGTTTAATAAGGAAAATACCCTTTAATGTAAAAAGTTTTATAATGAAAAATGCGACAGGGGCTTGGTTTTCTGAATGATGCCTCTTATTTTCACCCAGAAAAAAATATTAAGAGTAAGTAAATAAACTTTTGATTAGACTCAAAAAAGAAGAAAAAAAAGTACAATGAAGCAACTTTTGATAAACAATACAACCCCAGCGGAAGGTTATTCTAAACGCAATTATACATTTTAATGAGTTTTCGCCTTCTTTTAGAAATTTCTTATTTTTGTCAGTTTTTTTTTTTACTTTCCTTCATTCTTTCGAGAAAAAAAGAAGAAAAAAAGTGTTATAGTATTTGCCAAGTTCATTCAACCTTTTACAGCTTACAAAAACCGCATGTTAATTATGAGATATTTCGAAGCTTTCGCCGAACGTGAAAAGATTTTTAAAATGGTAAACTCGACGAGAAAAAAATCCAAGAAAGGAAAATTTTATTGAAGTTACTCGTGCAAGAAATAAGATTGATGTAATGGTAAACATGCGCGATTAAGTTTGCGGGCGGGGGGAACGGGGTGAGAAAACGGACAGCATTGGGCCAATTTTATTTGCAAAATTGGCACAGCAACGAGCCATAAATTCGTGACGGAAATTTCACCACGTATATTCAACTGTTGGAGAATTTACGTGATGAAATATTCGATTCGAAATACGACTGTTGAAGATGTCTTGGAATGGTATGGAATGAAATTTGATTTCGGGTAACAGGCTGTTGTGGGAAAATTTCTTTGAAATACTCGTACAAGTGTATGAGGAGAAAATGTTTGATAACGTATGAATGTTTTCATAACACGTATTTTTCGATCTCAAATTGACCTATACTTATCAAGATTTTCGTATTTTTGAACAAATTAAATAATTAATAATGAGTGAAAAATGTAGTGAAGCATCAACACCTTCGTCATGGTCTCTATCCTCCGTAGAAATCATTCATCACAAATAAGCAAAACTTATTACTAATTCTGATCATCAATTGCTTCAAAAAGATAAGAAAAGCGATGCCTACATTTTCAAAAATCAAGACTAATTTTGAAAAGGGCGAGTAATATAGGCATAGGAAGACTCAACATTAAACAATCATTAAAAGAATTTTAATTTATGAAATAATTCCAAGATTATAAAAATGAGCGATTCGGATAAAGACACCCCCGAGAAATAATTCATGATTTTTTTAAAAGAAAGAAAATTCCAATAGTAGATTTTTACCTAACAAGGAAACCTTGTCAACTCGTCACCTCCGATCGAGATGAATTTTGGCTTACTCAAAGAACATGTCAGCCAAACCTCACGACCAAATTTTCAGCAGCTGAAGTTGATTTTTCGATTTTTGGTGAATTTTTAAAAATAGCAAAAATGACCCATTCGTATAACAATTTTTTTCAAATACGATAAATTTTGAGATGAAATTCTGAAACTTGGTATTCAAAGTGAAGTCGATCCGCCGAGTCGATTGTGATCATTTTCGAAGCGATCTGGAGCCTACAGAAAAAGTTTACTTTTCATAGCGCTTTCTGCAGCAATTTTAAAATGATGGAGAAAAGTCAATTTTTGATGGAGGCTCGAGATCGCAATCGACTCGGCGAGTCGACTTTAATATACATACAAAGTTTCAGAATTTTATCTCAAAATTTACCGTTTTTGAAAAAAATTGTTATACCAATTGGCTATTTTTGTTATTTTTAAAAATTCGCCAAAAATCGAAAAATCAATTTCGGCAGCTCAAAATTTGGTCGTGAAGTCTGGGTGACATGCTCTCCAAGTGAGCCAAATTTCATCTAGATCGGAAGTGATGAGTTGACAAGATTGAAGGTTTTGATGGAGGATCTCTAAAAGAACGATTCTAGAAGGCTTCCTGAAATGAGTAGAACAACTGTTCATAAAACTATTACAAAATTCGGTTTTGAATTCTAAAAAAGTAGGAGTCGATATCGGAAACCGAATGAAAAGATTTATTAAACTGGAGAGAAGAATACATATTTCAGCGAAAAATTACACGGATGAAACCTGGTTGAACGCGAATTGAGCTGGAGAGAGGAGAATATTTCAGCAAAGAACTATACGGATGAGACGTGGTTCAACATCAACCATGCAAAACAAAAAGTTTACAGGATAAAACGGTTAAAACCTGAAGAGAAACTTTGCATAAAGGTTTATCAACTGGTCTAAATATAATCCGTATGGTAAAGGAAAACGACTAATAATCTCCCGCATAGGTAATGCAAGCGGATTTTTGGATGGAGGACTATTCTGTTTCGAATCCAAAAACTTCAGAGATTTGGTGAGGCTAGTGTAAAATTAGTATGGACTATGGATGTAGACATCGGTACAGTCGTAAAACTAGATGATTCTTTAATAGAGCAGATTTCAAATGAACATCAACAATTCAGTTATTGTGAAGAAGCTGTCATCAAGAGGAAAGATATGGCATGGTTATGTACAAAGAAGAGTTGAAGAGAGTAAAAAAAAAGAAAATGTTCAACGATGAGGATAACTTTGGAGATGATTCAAAACATTCCGCAGGAGACAATTTCTGAATTCGTACATTTCTACCTATCATCGATCGATTGCTTGCAGACTTGTTGAAACGCAAACAAGCTAACTAGATCTTTATTCAAAATTCATTTTCTTGACTAAAGTAATAGGTACATTTAGATCAAAAAGAAACAGATGAGGGAGTTGGAAATTTAATTTCACATAATGTCAATGATTTATTTGTAGAAGAATCAGGGGAAGAAACTGAAATTTTCCTACATTATACTTACTTTACTGCCGCAATTTATACGATTTTGTCAAGTTTTGTGTACAGAAATGAATTCTTAACATCAATTTGAATTATATCCCAGTCGTTTTGAAGTGCGAGTACTATAAACCATTTAACTGTGATTTGACGTGGTGTAGGTGAATTCGTGTCCTTCGGTGGGTAAACTTCAGGATCGGTAGTCCTGTATATATCAGTTCGCAGGAATAAAAATAGATGAACAGAGATTATTACATGAAATAGATCATTTTGAAAGTAATTTTTATGCTGACGAATACAATGAACAAATTTATGAAGAAAGTATTGACAATATATCGGAAATGTCAATATTCAGATTGAAAACAAACCTTGTTAAAAGGTCCTCATCCAATGCAATTGTGGTATATTCGTAATTTTAAAATATGCTTGGTTATGCCGAGTGAATCGATTCCCCTCCTGACAACTTTTTCCCACTCTACCGGCCGTTCTCCCCTATCAAGGTGAAAAATCGGTTCTAGTTTTAAGATAGGTATTCATTTTATTTTATAGCTTTTTCGTACTGTTTCGAGGAAGTTGTTTTTGTGTTGTTTAATCTTCAGTGAAATCGAGTGAAATGTTTCAAGTCGAGTACTTTAATTTTTTTACTTTTTCATGAACGTTTTAAGCCGATAATGTCTGGCTAAGTTAAAGTGGGGTTCAGGGGGGTTGAAAGTGTAATGCAGAGGTAAGGTTTGGTAACGAGGATGTAGATGGACATTCCTACATCCTCACAATGTTTTAGGCCGCTCAATTAGTCTCATGGAGACTTGAGCAAATTATTAAATAACTACTTATAAAATCCCTTAATTACCTATGTAGGTTAATAGGGTAAATTTCCTATTTTTTCTCATTCAATACTATCATGGATAGTTGAAATTTATTCAGTGTTAGATTAAGGGTAGTTTATCCACTCATGAATGGGGTGGGCCAAATTATTAAATATTAAGTCGAGAGGTCCAGGCCTCTAAAAATTCCTGGATTGTGTGCAGATAATATTTGGTGTAGGTAGGTGTGAAAACACCTATCAAAATTCAACCCGCCGATGAGCTGCCGGCTTCTTTCAAAAAACCTACACTGCATATTATCAAAAATGGCGCCCAACGTGGGGCACGATTGTGTATTAGGGTACAATCGTTTTCAAAATTAAAAATCCCTAAAAAATCCTGGTTAGGTCAAGCCGAATGGAATATTAGCATGTAAAAGCATGCTAATATGAAGTTCCCAAAATAGACTCGAGATAAGAAACCGGGTGGCTTGCGTCGTGTGTAAAAGACATGCGCGAGTTCACCCTACAGATATTCAGAACGTGGTGAAATGAACATTGCAACATTGTTGTACTGTTCTTTCATACGTAATGAATGTTTGTATGTACGATTTCGTGTTTGATTTTGAAGCGTGTTTTTTAATAATCAAAATGGAAAAATCCATCAAGGTAAATTAAATTAAGTTAAGATTAAGATTTAAGTCGAGTGATAATTATTTCCAAAATTCTCAGCTATGCTGAGTGGCGCCTAATGTGAAAAATTTGATCATGTCTTATGACGAAATAATTATTGTTCGACATGTTACTCTTCGGACTCGGATACTCGTACAGCCCGTAAACGGAAAATTCGTGGACGTCGAGAGGACGTGGTCCAATACTTGGGCTCAGTTGTGTACCTGGTTTTTGAGCCTGGTAAGGTTGGTGTTGGCTCGACCAAATGGTTGTTCAAACTGGAGGAGTTGGCCCAAGTCTACGGATGAAATGATCAAGAGAAAATATTTGTTTTCTCTTCCAAACTGGGTGGTTACGCGAAAGAGTGGTATTCTACAAGTTTTTGATAAATCGACCAATTTAGGAAAAAACGTTCATTCAATTTTAGGTCACCACCATATTTATGCAATTGCATTCAAATGTATCAAAGATTATCCCTATTTTTCACTCGACTTATCAGCTATCCTCTATCGAACCACACCTTTTAAAACCCAAACCACCCTTAAATAACTTGGAAACTACTTCACTTCAATTCCATCCGATTCCATTCGAATTTCTACCTTACCCGCAAACTATCGCAACTCGAGCTCCAGCCCTATCCCAAACAAAACATGGCTAAATTAGCAATCAAAAAATACCCGATTGCGAAAGTAAAAGGGTCATTTGGACGATATTCGCAAACTCGTGCCAAGTGACATCTCGAATTAAACGAACAATACGCTGGCATCGAAGACAACCACTGGACACGTGTAAATTAAAATCAAACCTCCTACACTTCGGCAAGGAAAACTTTCGCACAGAAAACGCCGCACCGTGTTCGTGTTTCCGAGCTAAATTAAAACAGATCGTCGTCATCCCTCGTCCATTTCTGGCTGGACAAAGAACCTTATACAAAAGAGAGAAAGCATCTAGTTTCCAGACCACGATACCGCACATAACCACATACTGCATATGGCGAATTACGCGCCAAAGAAAGTAAAGCAAGATTTGCTACGAGTATATATTCCAAACAGTTGATTTATTTGAAAATTTTAAAGTGCTTTCCCAAGTTACACATCCGTATTACTGTAAATTTACGCGGGTTTAAACTCTTTCGAAACACCACTCGGACATCGACCTGCAACAATCACTAACAAAACGTCGATTCATCAAAACCATGCAAAAAAACCAACCTTCGAAAGATAGAAAAAAAAACCGCGAGTCCTGTTTATCTTAATGAAGTTGTAAACTTTCAAAAGATAACATTATGTAAAAGCTGTTCCTCTTTCCTGACAATTCCGGTAATATTTTCTTCGAAAAGTTTTCAAACCGTGGAAGCCGCACACAGTTAAAAGGAGAGAGGAAAAAACCGCGCGAGAAAAAAAAAGGCAACGGAAACTGCTATGATATAAATACAATCTTATTTCTGGCGAAATAAAATTATAAGCGAGCCCAGATTCTAGGTATGATGAGCATAATAAAAAGGCAAAAATATATAATTTCGCGCGACAAAAGCGAACGATAAATTGCAGTTATTACCGCCAACTACTTTTTGTCAGCTTTATGTTTGGAAAATAATTGCCGCCAACGTAAACAAAATGAAACAAAGGCGCCAGAATGAAATTATAATTTCAGCTTCACTATTTTATATCGTTATGAATTAGTTGAACCTAATGTTTATTTATTCTGTTCTCGTTTTAATTTTAAGAAGCAAATTCGTCGTATACCGAGGTTATCGCGCGTGATTCCCAGACTAGGAAATTATCGAAATGTAATTTTTTTCCCCCACTCGTTCGACCAGCACCACCAACCCCCCAGTACACAGCAGCGTGAAAAACTTTATTTATCGTCGACCGTGAGTAACCCAAACTGAATTTTTTTCTCCTTCATAAACCGTTCCCCCACATTCATCCCTTTCCTCATCCAATGAAATTCACACCGACCCTTTCGACGTGGCTCGTAATTATCACTTTTTTTTGCTACTGGAAAAATTCGCAAAATCGACCCACGTTGAATAAGCTCCGGATTCATAAATATGGAAAAACTGCCCATGCCTCTGTGCAACTTCACGAGCTAATCACAGCAGCTTCGTTTGACCAGCTGTTCGCCGAGGTTTTCTTGGGGGCCACAAAAACAACTCGATTCGTATTGGCACAGCAAACTTCATATTCGTTACACGTATATCCAGCCAAAGAATGAGAGGTTATTGGGTTTTTTGTGTGGGAGGGGAGGTGGCTCCATTGTACGATAATGATAAAAACATTACCGTTGCAGGGTCTCGAACGAGGGTGAAATCTCGCATCTTTGGCAGCAGTTCCGCCAGTTTGGAAATTAATTATCGATGTAACAAAAGTCGAATAAACTTGCATCTCGAGGCGTGAATAGTCGAGTCTGTATTTCATATCAACTGGGTCGAATTAGGATACATAAAACGGGTCAATTTCTATACTCATGCTAGTAAACTTGCCACAGCTTGGTGCAAAATCTGCAGGCTGGGTTAAAAAGTTGAAATTAAATCGCGTCGAAGGCTCAGCGCCTTGGTAAATTTCAGCACGATAAACAATTTCTCACGTAACTCGGACCATTTTTAATTTCCTCTTCACCTAATATAATACCGATACAGAACCGTCGAAAGTTTCTCAACTGCGTCCAACTCCACCCCCTCCTGCCCACCGTCGCGTAAACTGCACACCAAGAAAGTTTTCTTTAAAGCATCAAATCTTGCAAAAGTAAAACTTTCATCGTAAAAAATATTCGGCAATGAAAGTAGACTGAAAAAGCTGTTGACGATGATGTATATTGTAGTCATTATTTAAACTTCATAACTAGCAGCAGCGGAAGATATTAAGGGCGAGTAATATTTCAGAAATACTAAACACAGCAAAAAGGTGATAAATTTTACGAAAATATAACGAAAATGGCAAGCTGATGCTTTTCACTGCGAACGTTTAGTTTTATTACTGTTGCACTTTGTACTACTTCTAGCATAGAGGTTTTTTTCACTCTCCTCCTCGAAGCTTTTTAAATAATACAATGCTCGACGACGACGAAGGCTGCTTTTTTTCGGACGTTTTTCATTTATTTCGCTCGATGGGATGGTTTTTTCTCGCCGACGTTTTTTTTTCTCCTTCTTTACCCCAAAATGCGTCGAGTGGAATGCCAAGATAGGCGACGATGGTACGAAAATGTTATTATTTTTTCGCAATCTCCCGACTCTGTATGGGGTGTTTTATGATTATTTTTGGCAGTTGCATCGCAAGCCATTGTCCAAAAACGATGACTTTACTACCTTGACCTGTAGCAATATTCGCATCGAAAGTGAACCTATAGATAGAGAAAAGGTAATAAAAAAAAAGGACTTTATAAGCCGGTGATCAGAAATGAATAGAAACCCATAAAAAATACACCTCGTATTCGAAATGTTTTGTAATAAACGTTATCAGCCTTTTTAGAAGAATAATTTTCTTCGGATTTTTTTATTACCCGAGTAGAGAAAAATACAAAGAGAGGGTGAACTTCAAATGCACAATGAATCCGAAACGCAAGGTGACTACGAAATGATTTCCAATTCGAGAAAAAGGTAGACGACACATCTAACACAACACTCAAGCAGTTATAATCCGATGGAATTGAAGGAGCAAGGTAGATTCTTGGTTAGACAGTTGTTTTACAGGTTTGTCGAACGGTGAACGTTACTGAAGGATGTAGAACAAATTGCCTAGTCGGACTAAAAAATTGAATATTTTTCGAATTTCAATACGACAAGATCTAGTAAGTTCTTCGAAAGGACAATATGCAACTTATGGTACAGAAATGATGATTTTGGAAAGATGAATGATTCTTCATCATTTTGGAGAATGGTAATTAGCCATTTCCCAAATTAAATTGTATTTTCTGTCCGGAAAATTGGGGTCGGATCTGAAATATATATCCCGCTGTTTATAATCACCTTTTTAAAGCTCGCCAATGTTTAAGATTTCCTAGATGATCTCACGTCAACGAGTTTAGACATTTTGTCAGACTTATTTGAACTTAGAAAAAAATCAGAACTCATGCTGAGTTGTAGATATTTTATCAGAAATTGGAATTTTTGGATTAGAATTTTTTTGATGTTTCAAACCACTTTTAGGACTTGGGAAAAAAATTCAGAAATCACAGACTTTTAGACATTTGGTCAGACAGCTTTTCAGAAATCATGCTGGATTTTCAATATTTTGTCAGAAATCAGACTTTTTGCATTCGAGAAAAAATTCAAAAATCACGTCGACTTTTAGACATTTTTATCAGACAAAAATTGTTTTAGATCAACATGACTATTTGAACAAGAAAAAAAAACACAAACTTTTACACAGCCCTTCAGACCGATTTAGAATTTTGATGTACATTTTTTAAAGACTATGAAGAATTTTCGAGCAAGAAAGTGACACTATCGACGAATCAGAATACCGATAATATCCAGAAAGCGATTTTAGAATTGGAAAATATGTCTCAGGCACCCGCCGAATGGGCTGTTTATCAATCCTACGAAAAATTACAGCGCAGCGAATCGAAGTATCGAGGATTCGAAAACCAAAAGATGTTGGTATACAGATAGGAATACAGAAAAAAACAGAAAATAGTTTTTAAAAAAAAATTGAACATTACAAAAAAAAATTTAACCAATTTTTTCAAATTTATTTTTGATCTCACTGTCTTTAAATTGCAGTAACCCACTCAAATTTAATTCTCAGTTGAAGTGTAGGTGATGAATTTGGTAACTCAAGGTCCATTTTCATTATCTCCAACCCTTTACAACTTTAATCTGTTGTTTTTTTTTTTTTTTTTTTTTTTTTTTTTTTTTAAATTGAAGATGCCCATTTCACCTCAAAGTAATGGAGAACTTTTCATGTGGCCAAAAAACAAAAATTTATGCCCAACATGACCACACAGCAATAAAGGCGATTTTTTGGAATTGGAACATTTCAATGATTTTTTCAACTTTTCCTTCTGAAGGTAAATATTAAGAAAGTGATGAAATTTCGACGCGAAGTGATCTAATTAGGTCCAAAATTCTACCAATTAATTCAAGTTTTCCATCTTAATTTGTATCTAGCCTATTTCTTTGTGTTATAAATGCCAAAACTCCATCTTCCGCGTTTATTAATCCTTTATCGGTCATTTTAGCCAACTTAAGAACCCCTTTCCGACAACTTCGGCAAATTACAGAATCGTTTAAACGTGATTGAAAAACCAGCGGACGGCAGTTTGATTGCAGCGGTGTTGGAAAAGTTGAAACCCTTGTAGACAAATTCGTTAACCGCAAACTATCATCGAAAGATGAAGCTACAAGCCAAATATCATCAAGTTCGATGACATTTCTTAATCCTATCATTTCACAGCCGATAAACACAGCTTTTATTGTATAAGACATAAACGAGATAACTTTTCAATGATCAACTATTTAACAGTTATCACCTGAAATGAAAATCAACCCTATGATATCGTAATCGATTCAAAAATTCCAGTATTATTGTCACGAAAAGCTCACGTGAAAAAAAGTCGACCTCACGAATCCACACACAGATCGTTCTCGTAAATTAACCAACTAAGTATATGAAAACTTTCGTCATTGTTTAAGTAAGAAAGATTCAAAGCAGCTTTTCATCACCATCGTACAAAAGCTCTCTCTACCCTTTTTAAAAATAATAATTAACGATTTGTCGTCAAGAAAAAACTCGCCCACTGTAAGAAGGGAAAAATACCTCGACGTTTTCGACAACTTTCTTAAATCACAAACTTTTCATCGGTATAATATTTAATTTCACAGGATCACTGCCTTTCGGTGCGAAAAAGCCCTAGTATTTTGATACCCCGCACCCTCCTGAATAAAAGAAAGCCAGAAAATTTAATTAAACGCGTCGAGTTGGTCTGTGATGTGAAAAACGCTTTTTGCTCAGTTTTCTCGAAATATGTGTACAACTTCGATACTTCGGTGCGGGTAATTTTGGACGATTTTTTCACCAACCGTTATTGGACACTTGGTAAATGTCCCTACAAACTCCAATACCCTGCGGAGTGAGCCAGCGTATGACGTGGAAGCCAAGGTGTCATTTTTTCGTTATATTTCAAAGTGGTCGTATGACATGAGAGCGAAACGATCATGATATTTGATAAAATTGCTAACAAGGGAACCTTGTCAACTCGTTACCTCCGATCGAGCTGAAATTTGGCTCACTTAAAGAGCATGTCACCCAGACCACACAACCAAATTTTGAGCTGCCGAAGTTGATTTTTCGATTTATGGCGAATTTTTAAAAATAGCGAAAATAGCTCATTGATATAATGATTTTTGGTTCGATCGATCGTTCGAATATTTAGAAAAATGGTTTGATATTGAAAACTCACCCTTGCAAAAATTTCAAATTCATTCCTCAGATGAAGCTATCCATGTCAAAACGTCTCAAACATCTCTCTACGTCATTTTCATCTTTCGACGACTAATTCTCGAGATTTAGTTAGAACCCAACTCGAACATTTTCATCCTTAGATTGAATTTTCGTCAAATTTTTTTCCATCCTAAGCCACCACGCCTTACACAGATAAGCGAAACAAAGGTTGACGAGATTTTTTATTTTTTAGCCGCACGTCGAATGCTCGTCGGATCGTAAAAATTTCATGGACCGACGACGGTATCGGCGTAAATTTTAATCTCGACTTTCTCCAGCACGCCGAAACGTACCTACGTAACGATAGAATAAAATGAAGAAATAAGAAAGACAAAGAAAAAAATCCGTCCAGCCGTGTACTCTCTCGAGATCCACAAATAACTCGTTTAATGAATCCGTCGAGCGGTGAATTTTCCCAGCGCAAAATACCTAATGCTTACATTTTGTGTGAGTGAAATTTCGGTTTATATCCTTTTCGTGATATTTTATTTTATCCACGCGCAAGTGTGATGATATTTCGTATAAAGTGAAAAAAAAAAAACGAAACGATAAAAGTACCTAAAAAAAGCTATACATTTTACAAAGTTTATTGAAAAATATGAACTCGAAATAGGAGAAAAAAGAACGCATCTAAATCGAGTCAAAAATACGCGTAGGTAGTTCATACAAAAGGGGCTTTTGCCTCGCAATTCGTCTCGTTAACGACGAATCACAACCCGTTAATCAAATTCGAAAACTACAAATATGATTGCTCTAATGTACGTAAAAATGAGTTCATACGTTCTTTGTCGATACGACCGAACAATCAACGAAAACGAGTGAGAGAAAACAAAGTCAACGAGTTCAACTTCGACTTGGAAAATTACCCTTTTAAGTTTTTCAAAAGCCAATACATAAAACTAAAGCGTATACAAGATACGAAAACATTTCGCAAAGTATATTTTGACACTAATGAGGTAAGTTTTCGCGATAGTTTATTTTTTTTTTCGTTTCTGGTAATTTTTGTACAACATGTTCAGCAAATTGTACATAAATATCTGTATAGAATCGCGAATGAGATTTCGTAGGTACGTGTAATGGAAAAAGAATGATTTTTTTTCTCGTCTCGTAGTCGAGAGGAGAGCAATGGCACGAAATTTGAACGATAATGAATACATTTCGAAATATGTTTTCAAACGGATGAATATTCAGCAACCAGGCAATACCAAATTCTGGCTGGTTTTCCAGAATAGATTTTACGACTACCCTATGACGACTAATCTGGAACAAACCCTTTTTATTAATTTTCTCGTCGTTAAGAAAACTAAAACCGGAAAAAAGCAGATAAGCGAGAAGGAAATGGAGATGGTGTCGGGGGTTAAGTGGAAATGTAATTTTGGCTTTCGCCATTGCCGAGGAGGGGCGTCGCTTCACAAGTAAAAACAAATACAACCGAACTGCAACCGCTACTCAACGGTTATTAATATTTTAGTCTGTGCCCGGAGAACGTGACCACCTTAAAAATGTACACGTTTCGAAGCTTCACGAGGATGAAGACAAAAATAATATGAACAGCCACCGAGCGAGCTAACGTTTCCGAGAAAAAAAAAAGAAAGCCCAAGTCAGCTTACAAGACTTTCCTCGATTTGTGTACTATTTCACGCGAAAATAAGAATTCCGCTCAAGGGTACGATAAATAATGCAAATAACATTGGCCTAAATAACTAGCATGTTTTTACCAGACGAGTGATATGTTGTCCGTAGCTTAACTCTGATCCCTGCGGTACCAAGTTCAGTGTTTACGAGAAATTTAGCACTGAATTCGAGCTTCGCTGCTGGCTTCTCGTCGATACGCAACAAAAATAAATTTTATTGCTCGCCAAAGTGTCGGGAAATTTATGTGAAATTTGAATGCTTCCGCGTTAAACGATATCTTCCTTTTTTTCTGCGCACCAGGGTAAATAAGTATTTGGCTTTATATTGCGATTGTGTGTATGGTAAACTTTGTTGCATATAGATTTCCCTCGAGTTCGAATGTAAAAAATTATCTGATTTAATTAACGCGAGGTATTCATCTTTTTCATGTACGTAGAATATATTTTGCTATTTTATCTCGAAATATTATACCGATGCCGTTTTCCTCGTAACTTTTGATACCCCAATCTCACCAACAAAGTGTCTACCAAAACGCAAAAATAAAATTCGTTCTTTTTTGAAAAGAAATTGCGCCATTTCAAATTTTTTTAAATGTTTTTCAAAAAAAGGCAATCAAAGGTGAATTTCTAATTTTCATCATTTTTTCAAGATTTCTGGCATCAAGAGAGTCCACCCTTTGACCCCCCTCCCCCAATGATTCAACTGATTCAGGGGATGGCAGGTTTGGCGAGAAAAAATTTGATTTTATGCACAATTTAAAAATATATTTGTTACTGATTAATAAATTTATTGAGTCCAAGTGGTGCAGAGGTAAAAATTTTTGCAAAAAAAATTATTCAAGGCATAAATTTCAACGTTTTTTCAATTTGAATTTCATTTGAAGGAATATTATCGAAAAACAAACTACAAAATTTAATCAATTTTATCAAAATTTCGTGCTTTTCGTGCCCAACAGACACCCTGTTATACCAATATCTTTTCCCTCGTTACTTCCGATACACCAATCCCTCCAAACATATCCTCCCCTCGAAAGCTTTTACCGCATTTTCTGAAAAAAGTGCCTACACCGAGCGACTATAAATTTACTTACGAAATGGAAATCTTAATGACAAGCAGAATTTTACATTAAGCCGTCAAAAAAAATTATTACAAAAACGCGATGATATATTATTTTCATAACCAGGTAACAAATACTCGATTATTGTAAAATTGATTGCTTCCATTTTCAATCCGAGCAGAAAAGTAATTTTCCTGTTTGCTCACCGCCTGTAATGCTTTCGTCCTTTCGAAAATTCGAAATAAGTCTGTGATTAATGACGAATTCTCGACGAAATGTAATCGTTGCCATCGTTCAAAGGAATTCTCTGCTTCGAGTGAAAAGTTTAAATGGAATTTCAAATGAAAATATGAGGTTTTTTCTCCTTTTTTTATCGTACCCACCCTCGCCTTACCTATGCGAAAAGGGACGCGAGATGTAATTTCGGTGGAAATATTTAATTTATCGCTAGATGTTGGTTGGTGTAGCAGGTTAGTCTCTATACTTAATAGTACGATATTTCTTATCAGCGCGTTATTAGCGGTGTTTCGATATCGTGTATAGTTGTAAATTTGTTGTGTCGATATTTATCATATTTAGACAGGCTCATTAATGACGATGTACAGGTATCTACAAATTTTTATAATTGACGTTTTTCCCTTCCAATGTCCCCTGTAAAATAAACTGTTTGAAAATTTTCATTTTTTTATATTTAAAAATTTTTCAAACTGAATATCGATACTTGATTCCAAAAAAAGTCAGTAGGCATGTCAATACTTTTATTCATAAAAAATTCAAACTCCAATTGGAAAATGTTTTCAAAATATGTATAAAAATTCTGTGAATAATTCATGTCAAAACATTTTCAAATTTCAATGTTTAGAAAATAGTCAATTCAAAAATAGAATATTTTAAAACTCCACCTTTACTTTTAAAAAAGTCCAAATAATTATAATTTACGAAAGTCGGTCTTAAAAATTGCATTGATCAATTTCAAATATTAAAAAAAAATGAGAATTGTTCAAAAAAAAGTGTGTAAATTAATCTATTTACAATATAATTTATATATATGAACTCATTTCAAAAATTTTCAATTTGTTTTTATCCTGTTCTACTTTAAAGATTTGTCCAATTCATTCGAAGAATTTTTTCAAAACTGAGGTCAATTTTTTTAAACCGCATTCTTCAAAAAATTTCGAATTTTTTACACTTTTCAAATTTTAAAAATTGGTGTTTCATCATTCATTCTGTTCAATTGCATTTTTTTTTCTGTATGACCAAATTACTTATTCCTTTTTTTTCAGTTCACCTAATTTCTCAGGCCATCAAACAATTTCTCCGCCAACAAACACATCACATGAATTTACTACAGGTTATTACACAAATTCCCACCATACATATGAACATTTCTTGAGTCAAGAAAATAGCTTCAATTATGGGCTGCCAGAAGCTATGTGGTTGCCATCAGAGAAGGCAACTTCTAGTGAAAGGATTCTTCTTGAAGAATTCAAATATGACTTTCTAATGCTAGCCTTATGTTACATGCATTATTTCAATTCATTTTCAGTGGCAGAAACGCGGTGATGAGGACAATGTTGCATATAATCAGGACCTCCCGAGTGAATCAATAGAGAATGTTCTGATTATAGCATCATCCATGACTGGCTAAACTAAAGAATTGCAAGATTTGACTGGCCAAACTGAAAAATTACAAGATTTGTGATACATAGGTATAAGTTCGGTTCGCTAATTTTCAACTATTTCCTATTTGTCTTGTAATTTTGTGGTTGGAACTTATGGCCAATTTCTCTGGTGGCAACACTGAGCTAAGTGGGGGTAACGTGTTCTGTACTACGGCTCGTAGTACAGCGCGTTAAACTAGTTCCTCATTCTGTCAAGGTGTCCCATGTAACAACGTTCATGGACGCGTGATCGTCGTGGCGACGCATGATTAGAATCAGTTGATGTGACCGGTTTAATGTTTTAAATGTGATCTATACCTCGTGTAAAAATATAATAAATGTGATGTAAAGTAATTCGCGTCGTTAAATAAACTCTTTTTAGTCAATTCGAGAACC
>FIZU01059435.1:0-11680 GCA_900064475.1 Pseudococcus longispinus
TTTATAGATAATGCTGACTTTTAGACATTTTGTCAGACTTTACTTTTGGACATTACCTATGTTATACTTTTTTGGACTACTGTAAAAAAAATTTAAATCAGCAAAAGCATATCCTATGTTTTATGGTTTCATGGGTAGTATGGAAATGACGGTGACTTTTTACTATATTTCCAACAATTTTCATGGTTTTTTACCTATTTAATCATTATTTTGAATATTATGAAAATTTTTACAGTCTTTAGGTACAATATTTTAATCATTTTTATCATATGAAATTTTCCAAGTCCAAAAAGTTATCCTAAGTAGGTAACAAAATTTCATAACACAAAAACATAATGCAAAAATATCAGTAAAAATGACGCAAAATGGCAAAAAAATTATGAAAATCGTAGAAAATGTTGTAAAAATTCAAGCAGACCGATTTCATGGCTGTTTGGATCATTTTTTTTCATTATTTTTATTAATTTTTGCGAAAATCTCGTCAATTATTGCTATATTTTTGTCGATTTCAATAATTATACTTAATAATTTGTTTCATATTTCAAGCGATTTTCATGCAATATTCAAAAATTTTTACCTGATTTTCGACAGTTTTCATGATTTTTTCGTTATTTCTACAATATTGATTTTTACTAATTTTGGTGACAATTTCATCAATTTTTAAAGAATTTTGGCACCCATTTTAATAAGTTGTGTCAACAATCTTGCGACAATTTTAACGAAATTTACGACGATTTTCATGGGTTTTTGATAATTTTTTTCATTTCAAGTCATTTTAATGAAAAATTTAACAGTTTTTAAAAGATTTTGAACAGTTTTCACGATTTTTTGGTGATTTTCACGATCTTTCGCCGATTTTTACAACACTTTGAAGAACTTCTACGAAGTTTCTGTAGATCGTTATGATTTGTTGGTCATTTCTTTTTGCGTTTGTAATAATTTTAATGATAATTTGAACAATTTTTACGAGATTTTTGACAGTTTTCGTGATTTTTTGGTTATTTTCACAATATCTTTAACAAATTTTAGGACAATTTCAAGAACTTTAACGAAATTTTCGAAGATTATCGTGATATTTGGTCCGATTTCACAATATTTCAACTAATTTTCGTTGACATTTCGACACCTTAAACAAATTTTTCGATGATTTTTATGAATTTTTGATAATTTTTTTCTTATTTTGAACGATTTTTGTGAAAAATTTAGCATTTTTTACGAGTTTTTCGGCAGTTTACATGATTTTTTCGCCATTTCTACAATCTTTTTACTGATTTTTGTCTACATTTTGACAATTTTAACAACATTTAGGACAATTTTCATGATTTTTTTATCATTTAAAAAAATATTTCTAGTAATTTTTTAGGAAATTTAAATAATTTTTTGCCAATTTAATTATATTTTATTTTAATGAATGTAACATTTTTTAACAATTTTCAAAATATTTGAATCACTTTTGCAATTTGAAAATTTTCTAGTCCAAGAAGTCATTTACCTTATAACAAAATTTCGTAACCTAAAAATTTTCCTGACCCTCGCCTTCAGCATAGGACATCCATGTCAAAATTTTGATTTTTTCAAATGATATTTGCTGTTGCTTTATTTGGGCAGTATTTTTCCTTGCGTAGGTACGAGTAGGCACTTTAAAATTTGTTACAAAAAAATTCGGGTTTCAAAATTCAATACCTAAATAGACACCGATTTTTTAAACAATTTTTGGTACCTATATTCTAAACCTTTTTCGAGGTTATTTTCCATAATTTGTTGACCCCTGAGTGGTTGTCCGCACGGATTATTTCGAATAGTATTTCGTCCCTATTGGCATTTAGTAGCGTCGTTGCATCATGAGTCATAGTCTTGATTAGATTATTTTCAATCGTTTTGAATTATTTTTGTGTTGGGCTGACTTTCCAGCCATAAAATTTGCTAATTTGCTGAAATTTTCGATTTTGTGTGAGTATTTCTAATTTTGATAAATTTCATTTTTCGCATCATCCGCGAAGCTCGTTCAAACGAATCTAAAAAGTTGATGTATGGATGCAATATACAGTATTATCTTATTGAAATGAAATAAAATCTGACTGAAAAAGCGCCACGAAGATTTTTCCATAACGTAGATATGTAGATAGATTCGTAGATTTGATCGTCTGCGACATAGTATATTTTTGTTTAGTATGGTATCTATTATGGTCGTTTATAGTACGACCTTCGCCGAGAGTGCTCGCATTTATCATAATAAATACAGGTCGAAGGAATACACATACAGCTACGAGTACTGCATGTCGTGTACTCGTAACGACGTCGAGTTAAAAATAGATAGACGATATATTATCATTTAAATGATTTTCAATATCGAGAATCACGCACTAATGGCGAGAAGAAAACTCGCAAGACGTAATGAATGATTAATGCTAATGATTTATTTTCGTTTTTTGTTTTCAGGTAAGTGTTGACGATTGCGAATGAAATTTTTAATTTTCGGTACCACTGGTATAGAGTAATCTTCACATAAGTACGAGTACGTGCGTAAGTATGGCTAATTTTTTCAACACGTGTGGGATTTCTTAGTCGGTTTATTATGGAATAAATATGGAACTGGTTTCCTGTTGATGGTTATAAGGAGTTTTCCGGCGATGATAAGTCACTTACTTACCTAGACCTACTCTAGGTACCTATCGTAAGAATGAAATAATCAGTATTGTTTTACGTTGTATGTGATACGGCCTTCTGTGTTATTTAGCTGTGCTATATGTTACCTGCCCGATACTCCCAACTCCCAGGTTGTAATTCTACGTGTTTTGTTTAATTATTGTGATCCTGTTTATGTTATTAAAGTGAAATTTTCAACAAGAAATACGAAGGCTGGTACTTTGTTTACTCATACGTGCAATGATGAATTGTTTTCGTTGTTCGAGTAGGTAATACGAGTACATTGCGAGCGAATAAATTTCCCAGCACGAAGGGGAGGGAGAATTTAATATTATGGTTACGATGTCACAATAATTATGGTTTAAAAGGTGTCGAGGTGGTGATTTTTATCATCGGGTATCAATTTTTAAATCTTTGATGAAGTTTATCGCTATCGCATGAGTTGAAGAAAGCCAGGAAAATAGAAAAGATATGCATGCGATTTAACATGTTGCATCGCTCGTTTAGGAATTCATTTATTCTCCGACACGAATGCAAATAAGAAAATACCCACGAAAGATAGATAAGGCAACATGAAAGCAGCCAGGAAACCAAATAAAGTATCCGTTTTGATGCTAAAATACCTGCACAAAAATGTACAATACGAAACGACCTATAACGTGCTTGGCGAAATTTTCCACGATAATTGAATAGGGTGGAAAAATAAAAGAGCGTGCGTGTAATCGCGTATTGGTTCGTAGGTCTAGGTATGCAATAATGATGATATCGACACGAGTTAATTCAACGTTTGAATTTAAAATAACCGTATGATGGATCGATAAGAACCTAATGAAAAGAACGATAAGGTACTCTTACTCCCCCTCGCCAGCTTCTCGTTCCATAGTCAGGATCTAACTCTAAGGACACTCGAAACGATGAAAAAGCTCCGATAATTAGCGTATGTAGGTAATTATACCTACGTAGGTACGAATGGCTAGCGATTTATGAGTTTTTATCTATACGAAAGCGATTGGTGTAGGGGGTATCGTGCTTGCACGATTTTACGTATGGGTTTTCGCTGTACGATGATTGGAATTGTTGATGGTTTTTTTTTCTCTGTAATATCCCTGTACGTTATGCGTATACGTTTGCCTATCCGTTTAGTTGCGCAAATACGTATGTATTTGTTTTTGCCTTGGAGTTCGTGGTGTGGAGGTGGGTGTAGGAATAAAAGAGGTCGAGTACGATGTTTAGAATGTTGGGAAGTTCGAGTTGAGATGTACGAGTATTTATTGCGAATTAATCGTACGAGTATTTTTCAATGGATTATTTCACTTTTTTCTGAATTCTAAAGGGTTTTTAGAGTACCTATATAGTTTGATTACCTTCCATATTAACGCAGCGGTCGAATTGGGATACCTAGTTCCGTGTCGCTCTGACACACTGCTACGGTTGCCATTTTCGAGCCCAAGTTGCCTCCATTTTTGTCCCGGTTTTGAAGTGTTGGATAAATAGAAAAAAAGTCGTTCGCGCGATGGAAAGGTTAAAAGCGATTTTATGATTGAGTTGTAATCTGGAACGTATTTTTGAAAAAATGAGCCAGGGTTCCATTTTTTTCAGTCTTTCTTTTTTCGAGGGTCCATCCCCTCTCCAAAAAAGATCCCTATCTCTGTACTTTGGGCCCCAATTGAAAATTTTTTCAAACAAAAGTTGTAGATTGAGATCTTTGGATTAATTTCAGTTATTACAAAAATGTCGATTGGACCCCTCCATTTCTTCCAATTTTGCATAATACGTATGGAAATCACCCTTGAACTTGGATTGTACTACTCGCGGTTATCTCTATGCAACTTTGATTCGTAGTAGAGCCAAGAGGGAGAAAATAAGTTTTGTAAACCGTCGATTCGATTGTAATTTGATAAAACGATGAGCGGGTGTGTCATTTTTTTTAAGGCTTCCTTTTTTCGATGAGTACTTGGTATGTCTTTTTGAAAATCATTAGTTTTCACATTTTCATACTATCCATGAAACAATGAAACATAGGATATGCTTTTGCTCATTGAATTTTTCAAGTCCACAAAATCGTGATATTTGAAATTTTCTTAAAATTTTCCAAGTTCATAAAATCATTCAAATTTTAAAAAATTTTCGAGTTCATAAAATCATTTAAATTTTGAAAAAATTTTCAAGTCTAAAAAAGTTTGACAAAATATCCAAACCAGAAGTGATCGTAACGGATTTTTGTGATTGAATTTCATAATGGAATTAATTGAAAAATTTTCAAAATCCAATCCCAAGCACAAAAATTTAGTAGAGATCTGAAAATTTTTCCAAATTCAAACAAGTCCGACAAAATGTCTAAAAGTCAACCTTATTTAAAAAGCTGGCTAACAAAATGTCTGATTTAAACTTTCTTGAAATTTTTCAAGTCACCGTCCATAAAATTGAAATTTTTCAAGTTCAAAAATTATAATTTTAGTTCTTTAAAATTTTCCAAGTTCAAAAAAGTCTGAAAATCAGCGTAATATCTGAAATTTTCTAAATCCAAGAAGTCTGCCTGACAAAATATCAGAAAATTACCCTCAAAAAGTCTCAATTATTTGTCTGGCAAAAGTCAGCATTATCTTTGAAATTTTCAATGTCCGAAAAGTCAATGGAAATCTGAAAATTTTTCAAAGTCCAAAAAATTCTCACAAAATGCCTAAAAATCAGGGTTAGGTAAAAATCTGTCTGATAAAATGACTGATTTGAACTTTCTTGAAACTTTCCAAGTCCAAAAATTAATTTGAGTTTTTAGATGTGATAATTTTTCATGAGGGTGAAGAACTTGTCGACCCAACCGATGCAGAACAACTGCAAATCAGCCATTATCTGATTCCCTACAAAAGTAGCATTATTGGGAACCAAGCATAAGAAATATGATCGGTGATCGTTCAAAGCCAAAAATTGATCTTTTGCAAAGCAAGCTTAGGGACGAAAATTCACTTGGAAAGTATTGTTTGGAAAAAATGAGCAAACTGTAAGTTTTTTGAAGGTTTAAGGAGATTCCACAACTCCAAATTATTCGAAAAATTCTCATCTTGGCACATGAAAAGATTTTTTCCTAGAAATGCATATTTTTGAGAACAAAAAAAAATTGAAAAAATTGTAGACGTTCATACTCAAAATGCTCTAAGGCCCACCAAGTTTCGCTTCAATTGGCTGAAAAATACCCCAGTCCTTCAGATAATGAATAAAATGTGTGAGTTGAATTCAATGAAAGGTGCTTATGATTTTTGAGCATTTATTTGCTCTCATTGCAATGAAATAGGTTGCACTTTTTGTGAAATTTTGACGAGTCATAGGGGTAAAACGGTTCTGAAAATTGAAAGTTCTTCGTGGATTTTTTTTGGAGAAAATTCATAGTTTTGTGGATTCTTTTCTCAAAAAAATCTGTTTTCTTCGAGCATCTCTTTCTCTTACATAATTCTTGGATTTTTATGCTCCCCAGTTCGAATTTTTGAAGATTTAGTTCAAGTAGATAATTATTCATCATTCATTGAAACATACTCGTGGTTGTTCCAAAGCTTGAGCTCGAAAAAATAGCATTATCTAGATGGTATCAATGAAACATCAAGGAATGATAGGTACTTTTTTCATAAAATTTGGAAAAAAGTTTCTAATGGAAACAATGATCAAATTGTATTTTACGTACCTAATAGAAAAAACATTTTCGTACTTACATTAAAAACAAAAGTTGATAAAAAAAAGAAGCTAATTTATTGGAATAAAATAAAAAATAAAACAACGTAATGAATGAAAAGTAATAAGAGTCTTGAAAGACTGTAGAAGCAAAATCAGGAAAAACAAACAAAAACGTGAGTAGCTAAATACTTATACTTAATTGAATAAAAAGCGAATAATTCAAAAATTTATGAACCAAATAATATCAAATCTGAAAGGTGAATTTGACCATCACCAAAACTATGCATAGGCAGGATCAAAATTTGAATAAAACGTGATTCAAATCACGAATCACAAATCAAAATGTGTAATTCGTGATTCATTTCATTTCGGGAATAACATAAGGAGTGATTATATTCTGAGACGGCAAAATAGTGATTTTTCGTTTCGAATCTTTTTTTTCTTTTTTTCAACATTTTTCAAATCGGAATCACGACTGTATTTTGTTGGATCATTTTTTTTTCAAGACGCCTCGTACTCCCTATTAGAGAAAGCTGGTGGGGATATATTTCAAAACGATTACTCACCGTCCTCGAAATCGTACCCAAACTCCCTCCCCTTCTTGAGCTCATCCTGACTACACCTTTCATGAATATTACAATACATAAAATGTATAATAATATCATAAAATAAAAAATTTATAAACAATAGAAAATCCAAACTGGCATTTGACGAATTCTGTGCTTAACCCTTTTTTAACCAGGTGAGATCTGACGAATGAAATTTGAAATTTTTCATTGCATCACGTCGTAGGCTATTGTCAAGTTGGTGCACGAGCTCATTTTCACCAATGAAAATTAAAATTCCATACAGGAAATAAAATAAAATCAAAATTACCTACTTTTATTTCCCTGTGTGAGATCTGCCACAAATTGAAAAAAAAATTCACTCAACTATTCGCCCTTGAAAAAGAGAGAGATGTAGTAAAAGAATTTCAATTTCTCAGATACGATCGAGTATCTATTTCAGGGCCTCAAATGAACCAAAATTAAAAATTAACATAGGTACTTACATAAAATAAAAATCAGAATGAAGAGATTATAAGAAGATTTTCGATTTGAACTGAAAATTCACACAGGAATTTAGCTTCGAAGATAAACAAATATTTTTTGAAAAAAGATGATTCGTGTGGCAAAAAAAAAGTAAAGGTGGAAAAATTTCGTCCTACTGATCGAAAGTTTCTTGCAAACAACGGAAGAAACATTTTCACCCTCATCTAGATCTCAACACAAGAACTAAAAATGAAAAATTCGAGAGAAAACTTGCAAAATTGTAAATTTTTTCACAAACTTACGTATGGTCACAGATATTTGAAACATTTCTGTTCGAAAAATGCACCCAATGAAAATTTTTTTTTCAGAAAATACTCGCTGAATAATTTACGAAGTAGAATTTGAGACAATTTTACCAATTCTTTTAAATGAAATAATATTATGCATCTATCCATCGTTTTCCAAAATTTATTGTTGAAAGTTTGAAAAATTTTGAAAACTGATTTCCTGTGCAAATTTCAAACTCAACTCGAAAATCCTCTTATAATGTCTTCATTTTATTTTTTGCTCGACAAAAGTATGAAAAGTATTAATTTTGGATCATTTCAGGCCCTTAAATACACAGATCGAAAATTTTAAGTTCTTTTTTTTCAAAATTTGCAGTTAAAAAAATTTGGAGGAGAAGAAATTGAAATTTTTTCACTACAATTTTTTTCAATTTGTAACAAATCTCTCGCAGGAAAATGAAAAAAGGTAATTTTGTTTTGACTCTAAGTCCTGGTGAAATTTCAATTTTCGTAGATGAAAATGAGCTCGTGCTCTAACTTTATTTCAGTCTACGTGACGCAATGAAAATTTTCGAATTTCTCTCCTGGGCACAAAAGGATTAATATTTACTTGCCAATGAACGTACGAATATTATTTGCCTTCGAGAAACCCTGTTTTCTCCTCGACTGGAGCACACATTTCTCTTTTGCCCATTTTCTTGTACTCCCAAATTATTGCATCATCAGGATCGGTATTGGAAGTAATGCATTTTTCACGTTCGCCATTCTTATTACATACCGGAATAGTAGCCGTAGTCGAAATTGACGTACCGCCCTTTGGTAAAACTATTGACAATTTCATACATCTTCCACCGGTTTGTTCTATTTGTCTGCACAAATTCCCTGCTTTTGGGGCCCAATTTTCATCGCATAGTAAATTGAATCTAAAATAATTTACGAGTATAATTTTAAAATGTTTAGTGTTTTTGATGAATTTCAAGTAGAAATAAATTATGATTTTACTTGCTAAAATCACTCAACGTCACTTCCAAATAGCAATAACCCATTGAGAAGAAACAGGTTGCTAAACCTAGTACGAGTAATGTAACTTTCAGCAACATTATTATCGAGTTTTTTTTTCACACTAGAGCTTAACGTAAGTACGTAAGAATTGAAACGAGCTGTAGCACGAATGAGGGTGAATTGTTTTTTACATTTTTTCCTTAGGATTTGTTTTCTTATATGGGGATTTTTTTTTCAAAAATCATGTACGCATCATGTTGCTCATCTGTTTACGTTTAGCTTCTGTAGATTAAATTTTGAGTACTATGCTGTACGACACAGATGTGTAGGTATTGTGTGTCATCGATTCACGTACCTATTTGATGAGTCTTACGAGTAGAAGTTTTTTTCTCGATGTATTAAAGCATTACACTAAAGTTACGAGATCCAACTACGAGTAGAATATGTACCATGAGGATGGTGAAAAATTTCTCGAATTCAAATTATGAGCAGTTAATATTGATTTTTGAAAAATAGGGAATAGTTGTGATGACCGGATTGGTATGGTACTTACTTTATGCAGAACGTAGGGAGATGGTTGTATTTTGGCAATCTAGCATTCTCTTAAATTTTCTTAGGCCAAAAAGTAATCCAGGATAACAAAATTTCGTAATGAAAAAGTTTTTCTGGCTACCGGTCATAAATCATATTCATGTCAACGTGTCGAAAAAATGAATTATTTATTTTACGTTTAATTGGAGATCATTTCAAGTGCCAGCTGAATTTCTGAAGTTGAATTTCTTCACTTCTTTTTGCAGTAGGATAGACTACTTGGACTCCAACCCAGCTAAAGTTATCCTGAGACCAAGTGCCGATTTAATCGCCCATTTAGTTACAAATCAAGAAACGAAATTTAGTGTAAATTATTAAACATGCTGTAAAAGTAGTTAAAAATTCGTAAAATCGTTGAAAATTTCCATAAAAATTATCAAAAAATTTGTAAAAATGGTCAAAAAATCATGAAAATTGTCGATTTTGTAAAAATTATTGAGACTGTCATAAAAATCGATGAAAACGTCGGAAAGTTGGTCAAAAAATCACGAATCAATGGCAAAAATTGTAAAAATCGTCGAGATTTTCATAAATCCTTAAAAGTATGATAAAAATGGTAAAAAAATCATGAAAATTGTTGAAAGTGGGTTTGAAATTGGTGAAAATTTTCATAAAAATTGGCAGAAATAATTTAAAAACTGTCAAGAATTCATTAAAATCGTCGAAAATACCGTTAAAATTTTTGAGATTTCCATAAAAATCATTCAAAATATTGTAAAAACGATCATCGATGACCCAGGTATTCATAAAAAAAAATCAGCAAAAACTTCGTTGAAAAAGTCGAAAAAATCATAAATAATATTGAAAATCTGTAAAAATTGTGAAAATAATATTGAAAATATTTTAAGAATGTTGTAAAAATGGTTCAAATGCCATTGCAATAACTTTCCATACAAATCATTGAAAACATCGCAAAAATGATAAAAAATCAAGAAAATTTTGGAAAATGTTATGAAAGTTTTAGCAGCTTTTACAAGATTTTCGACTTAATTCGCGAATTTTTGACTGCTTTTACAATATTTCTACTGATCAATTTTAACAACATTTCGAAGATTTTCAGAATTTTTTCATCATTCTTTTCATGTTCCCGGTTATTTTTATGAAGATTTAGCAATTTTTAAGCGATTTTCGACAGTTATCATGATTTTTTGATCTGGGATGTCTTTATCAAGTTTTATAACAATTTTAACAATTTTTAAGAAATTTCCCACGATTTTCTTAATTTTTGTACCGCTTTTATAAATTGTTATTTATTTTTGTCAAAATTTTCATAACTTTTTGATCAATTTTCGTATAAGTATGTATTTAAAATGTTTATTTTCAATATGTTTCAACAATTTATAAGAGATTTTTGGTACTTTTCATGATTTTGTGTCCATTTCGAAGATGTTTTCATCAATTTCACACCATTTTTTACTCATTTTCACTTCTTTTTCAACAAATTTTTTTGGTTTTTTCTCAATTTTCGAAATATTTGCACTGATTTTAATGGAAAATTTAATCAATTCAATAACATTTTCAACAATTTTCACGATTTTTTGACAGTTTTCATTATTTTGTGACCATTTCTACATAGTTTTGACTCATTAGTCATTGTTATGCCATTTTTTTTACAATTTTTTCAAAATTTTTGATAACATTTTGGGCAATTTGACCAATATTTCACACGATTCTCTTCCTTTATAATTTTATAATTTTTTTTCATATTTTAAAAAATTATTGTGAAAGTATCAACAATTTTTGTGATTTTGTGATCATTTCTGTAATATTTTCACCAACTTTTGTGCAATTTTTATTCATTTTTGTCATTTTTTCAAAGAATTGCATGTTTTTTTTGACAATTTTTACAATATTTGCACTATTTATGAAATTTTTGATAAATTCAACAACATTTTCAACAGTTTTAATGATTTTTTGACCGATTTTGTCACATTTTAGATCAATAAGGAAATCATAATAATTTTACAATGATTGATCCTCTTTTAAGTACAAATTTTCCAATTCCAAAAAATCATCTGGCTTAACAGATTCTCATTTCTCAAGTCGTGACTAAAATCTTAATACATAAATTTTCCTGCCCCCCTCCCCCTGCAGTCATAAGACATTGTTACATTATGCATATCAAAAGGGTTATTTATTGATAAAAGTTGAGCTAGTGTTGAATTGTTTATCATTGTCACCCTCTCTCCCTTCCTCTTCCTCTGCAAAATCATGCTCGTCCTATTGCATTGATAACTCATTTCGGATGATTTTTAATCGACTAGTAATTGAGGGCGGGGGCGGAACAAGGGCCTTCGCGCGAAAATTTCGTTTTGAGTAAATCGCGTTTGAAAGTTTAGTTTGATATACCTCAACGAAAAAAAATTCTACAATATTGCTCTTTGTCTCATTTGAAAGAGCAACTCTTCAGCTACATTTTGGCAGTTTGACATTTGAAAAAAGTCCACTCCTTCCCCTCTC
>FIZU01059443.1:0-11771 GCA_900064475.1 Pseudococcus longispinus
GTCAGACTTTTTTTGACTTGAAAAAATTTTCAGATTTTCATTGACTTTTAAACATTATGTCAGACTTCTTTGTACTTGGAAAATTTTTCAGTGGGTTTGGGAAATTTCAGAGACTCTTGACTTTTAATTGTTTTTTCCCGTTGGAGCACGTAATAGCATATCCTATATTAAGAGAGTCAACCAGAGAGGTCCAGGGGATGGAAGCTCCCTGAAAGGCCCGAAGGGTCGAATTTTTACTCTTTTATGATAACAGTACTACTAACTACCCACATAATTTTTTTTAAATTTAGCATAGGATATGCTTTTGCTAGGGGTAATTTCGAGAAAAAACTGATGAAATTCCTTGACAAAATTCCGTGACGAAATTTCGTCACGATGACTTTTATACATTTTGTGAGACTTTTTTGGACTTGAAAAAATTTTCAGATTTCCATTGATTAGGCATTTTACCAGACAAACAATTTAGACTTCTTGAATGTAGAAGCTTAACTTTCACATATTTTGTCAGAGTCAGACATTTTTGGACTTGGAAAAATTTTCAAATTTCCATTGATTTTTTGGGCCTTGAAAATTTCAGAGATAATGCTGACATTTAGACGTTGTGTTAAACAGTTTAGACTTTTTGAACTTGAAAAATTTCAATGTTAAATACTTATCAAATTTAAATCATCAAAATCGAAGCATGTTTTTATAGAGGGCATTGCATAAAATTGTGTGTAAAAAGTTTTGATTTTTTCAATGATTTTTGTTCGAGTCGAAAAATCATCGATATCATGATCTAAATCATTAAAGTGAGCTAAAAATATAAAAATGAGAAGAAAGTTAGGATTTTTTAAAGCTTTGAACTGCACAGTTATACGCACTACTGGTCAAAAAAAACGTTCAAATTTCAAGAGTTTTTAGTAATTAAATACGATTAATTTTCATGAACCATGATTTGATTTTTCAAAGTGAAAAAAAAATCACAATTTAAGTAAATATTTTTTTCGTAATAAAATGATTTTCGTGATTTCGAAGAATTTTAAAAATGATTTTGATTTAAAATCAATTTTTCATTAAAATAACTACCTTTTGACCCTGAGTGTGATTCTGCCTTCAAATCATCTCCCCCCTCTCCCTCAAAAAAGTTGACATTATTTTGCAAAATTGTTACGGAAGTTTGTGACCATTGATTATTTAATCTGGTTTTATGTAGGTATAGGTACTTGAAATCAATTAATAATTTTTTTTCATAATTTAATTAAAAAATTTTTATAGAAAGTAGCTACCTACCTACTGACAAAATAATATACCTACACCTTCCTACTCAGGTACAATATTGAGAATAGGAATGAAACAATTGACTTGACTAGCCAATTTTTTTTTATGATAAAATACAAAAAATTCTTGATCATGTCATTATGAAAATTCATTACAAATTGTAATTTCCAGATTTTCATTAATTACTACGTAACGTATAACTTATGTTTTGACAACTCATTTAATACGATTCATCACTACGATTTATATCAAAAGTATTGATCGTGTTTACAAAACGTATTCTGCTGATGTTTATTAGCGATATAAATTTCTTTTCGTTGTGCCGCCGCCATCACACAAGGTCTTCATTATAAATGAATAGCTGACGCCCCGTATCACCAAACAAAAAAAAACTGGATAGGAGCGTTGGCTACACATATGTAAGTTCCTATGAACATGAAATTGGGAGCATTTTTTGTTTGGAACCTCTTTACAATTTTGGTAAGTGTGAGTAAGTACTAGGATGGGTCGTCTTTGACTTTTTTTTGGAAAGTTGGACAGGGGAGTCGAAAAAAAGTTGTGGAGTAGTGTCAAAAGACCGTAGAAAAAAAGTTGGGTCTCAGGCTTGAACCTTTCATCAAAATTTTCGAAAAAAAAAATGATTTTTTGGTAATAATAAGTCAAATTATATCCATTTACGAGAAAAACTATGTTCAACACTTTTTTCCACTTTTCTGGGGTTTTACATCACCTTTGAAAAATAGCCAAATTTTGACTGTATTCAAAAGTAGATACCTCTGAAAAGTGGGAATAAAGTGCTGAATTATTTTTTCTCTCTTGAACAGATATTATAATATGACTAGATAATTATCACAAAACAAAATCAATTTTCATATGATTTTTTTTTGTAAGTTTGAAAACGTTGACCCCCATCGCAGGGTGAAAGGTTGAACCCTGAGACCCAAAAATTTTTCAAAGTTCTTTTGACATTTCCCACAACTTTTTTCGAATCCCCCTTCCAACTTCTCCCAAAAAAAGTTGAAGACGACCCACACTAGTAGGTACCCAACATACGTATCATTTAAAACCTTATCCATGTTTAATGTCTATATCCAAAACATATGTACAACTGTTTATTAATTCTCAACAGGTGCAAGTAGATAGCGTTCCAATCAACACTGGTTTTCAGCAAACAATGGATTCAAGCATATTGGATCTATCTTTGGACTTTCGAACATCTGAATTTTTACAAGAAATGATGAAACTGAAGTTGAACACTAACGAAGAAAAAATTGACATGAAGTCTATTTACAAATCAATAATCACATTAGCCATTCTTAGAAGAAAAGACGTGCTCAGATTATTTTTAGTCGGAATAGAAGATATACTTGCAGGTAATAATATCTCACAAAAATTAATCGATATCTTTTCCATTGAAGAGTGAAGAAAAATGAATAACAAATGATTTTTTTTCAGTGGTGAAATCTGGAATTTTGAAAATAGGCTTAGATCCGAATGCCAGTGGAAATCTAGATCAGATTGTAAATTTTAGTCGAGGTTTATACTTTGATAACACAACAAATCAGCTTAAGACGTCCACAGAAAGTAATCCTGGAATAAGACCTGATCATTTTGATAGAATAGAAACAAGAGTTATAGAAAATAGCGGATTGGCCGGATCATCAACATCTAGGAAATATGGTAATAGAGCTAATAAGAAAAATGGATTTTCAAAATTTTTGTTTTAAGGTAATTATAAAGTTTTCTTATCACGAAGGAACAGGAAGCAACAGAGTTACTTATTTTAAAACATTAATTTTTTTTTTACTTTATAGGACCTATGAAAGAGTACCTACTTGTTTAAAAAGAACTGAAAATGTATTTAGTACATTCAGATAGGTATTTTCAAAAGCAAAAATATCTACGTACCTTACATCGATGACCTCTGCCTAATCATACTCTTGTTGCACAAAGACACATTCGTCCAAAAACGTTGGTACTCCTGCGATTTAAAAAAAAAGAGCTGAAAAGCTTGAAGAGATATTGAGAAGGTACCTAATCATGTAATTTTTACATTTCAGGGACCTTTGATGATGGGGCATAAAAAAATGGGATTTTTCAAAAAAAGATTGATGTTGCTGTAGAGATCTGGAAAAAATTTTTGGAAACGATTTCATCACATGATATGAATGTAAATCTATGTACCTATCAATTAAAGATTCATTCAAAGTAAATGGATGAATGAAAGGTAATCCATTAATTTTTGAAAAATAAATCTGAAAAAACACATAAAAAGGCCTTCTCTTGAAAAATACGATTCCTTGTGGTACCCTATAAATATAGTGGTAGGCCTATAGTATATGTAGGTATGTAAGTACCTACTTACAAATTAGTAGGTATTTTATTTTATTTTATCAATTATTGGTAACATTTTTCACTATGAATTAATACTTAGCCTAAAAATTGTAAATGAAACCTACTGGTTCATGATAGGTAAGAAAATTATTTTTAAATAACTGAAGTTTCCAATTTTGATCTTCATAATTATTCGATGAATGATTATTTATGGGGGGGGGGGGGGGGGGGGGGGTGAGGGGAATAGAATGTGCCTTATAAATATCGTAACTACGAAATAATCGTGGTTCTTTGTTCATTCGTTTTTCATCTTTTATTTTTAGGCAACTGGTTGCACCTATTGATTTAATAAAAATCTGATAGGTAGGTACCTCTTATTGAATTCTCCTTTAATGTGGGTTCATTCCACTAGTGACACCTCGATTATGCCTTCACGAAATATAAAGAGCCCTATCTGTTTTTTCTTTAAAATTACCAAGTAGGTGGTGGTTGATACTTATGAGAAATATGTATGTAATTCATATCGGAAAAAATATGAAGTTCGGGTCTGTGAATTTAACGACATCGCGAACAACGTTTGAACATATATCATGATTATGAATTGAGATTTTGGGCACCGAAATCATCGCTCGCTTTTATCAATGCATGAATGTTTTTATTATGACAATTTAATACCAATTTTATTGATATTACGAATGATATCTACGTATTTTGTTGACGTTTATTAACTATTGAAATTGTTTTTTGATATGCCGCTGTACAAATTCTCCTGTATAAATGATTATTCCTTACTTGAAAAAAAAAAAAAAAAACAAAGTCGCATTCAAGTTACCTTTGTCTATTCAATTTACGAATATGACGTTCATATCTAATAATTTTTTATTTGTTTGCGGATTTATCACAATTTTTGTAAGTATAATCAAGTGAAATTCTTCAAGACCATCCACACATTGAACAAAATCTCATATTACTGTTTCTCTTTTGTACAGATTTGCGTCAAAGGAATCCCTCTGAGAACTGATTTCGAACAACTATTGGATACAAATGTACTAAACCTGTCTTTAGATTCTTGGCCCATCGAGATAGCTGATCAAGTTATGCCATTCAGCACTAAAGGAGAAAAGGATGCAGCTGTATCTACATGCAAAACAATAATTTCCACCTTAATCGATCCGAAACCGATTGAAATATTCCAATTGGCTAAAGCTGAGACGAGTGAATCAAATGATAACGTTAATAATCAACAAATATTGTTCAATTACATTTCAACGTTTTATTCCTGTCTAACTTACGAATTCAGTGAAAAAAATGTTCAGTCTCAAGGGAGAAAACTGTCAAAAATTGACTATAAAGTTGAGAACAAGACCATGAAGCTGGTTTCAGACAATGGTGAACATTTGGAAACAGTTGTAAATAAGAGAGACGCTTTTGATGATGAAGAAGTAGACGCGGTTTTGAAAAAAAACCGCTCAAAATCGGAATATGAGAGGGTGCCTAGAGATATTGATAACTTTACTGATGCAGACACTACTAGTGCTTCAATTAGTCTTTTTACCCATAATTGGGGAGAACGCGAAGTGTTAGATAATACCATCCCACGAATCCAATTTTTATTTTTAAAACCCAAATTTATTCCTCCTTCTTTCAAATTGAAAGCTGGGGATTTTGATGAAGTGATTTTAGACCAGTAAACGGTTTTTGCTTACATTTATGATAATATTCTTACTTATTTACTTACTTTGTACCTATGTGTAAATCAACGTTTTATAAAAATAAAAAATTTCATTTTTCTTCTATAACTTATTTACGAATGCTAATATAAGAACCTATAACATCATTTTGAAAATGCTACATTGTTGAAAGAAATCAAATAAGTAGGTATGAGATCGAAACTTGTATGTAGGTGTTTGATTAAGTAGGTAGGCACCTGTTTTGAAATGGCTTTAGTATTGTCTACTTGTTTATTATTTTTGACGTTGATTATACGCATGTCATTTTAACTATTATTTGTATTTATTAATAAATGTTCATTTAAATGACGAAACAAGTTTTTCATCAATTTTTGCCTTGAATCATAGCCTGCAAAGTGAGTGAAAATTTTGTTTGCAACCTATACTTTCATAATCGTTTTGTCAATTTTCTGTTGTAGTGGATCATTTTACATCTTTCATCTTTTTTTTCAAAAATTTTTAGCCAAAAAGCAATCGTACCTACATGCATCAACTGTCAAGTGCCATTACATCAAACCAACAGGCAGAAATCTCACATGAATAAATTACCTATAGAACATTCTCAAAATTTTCAAAAACAAATGAATAAAAACCAACATCTAATACCTATATCTATGTAGATGCATGCTTTCACCCAAAATGATAATTTCAAGGAAGCTTGAAAAAGATCAGCAATTCGTGATTTTCACTTTTTCTGAATATAGATGTGTTCGCTCATTTGGAAGTCTACTGATATAAATATTCGTGCATACATCTGTGCAAACAAGTCACCAATTGAAAAATCTGATGGTAGGCACTTATAAATCTTATTTTGAAATTTTGGTAGGTAGGTATCTATTTTATTTTAAAATTCGTCGGCTGCATAAAAATATGGGTGGCTTACAGTGATATAGAATTTATGTAGCATCATAGCAATACTGATCAAGGTACTCAAGGACCTACCTACCTGCAACGCATTCCACATGCAACATTTCTAACCCGAATTGAAAGTTTTATATCAAAGCTTACTGTCAGTTTCAATTTTTTTTGGTGTTTTCTTCCACAAAATAATACACTCAGCGCTCATCACATCAAAACTAATAATCCACTATGGCTCAAAATCAACCCGAACAACCTAGACTATTCATTAACAAAATTCATCAAATCGGAATCACATTCCTTTTTCATTGGTCATCAGTTTCTATCAACTCTAACCTCACAGCAAGCGATTTTTTTTACATAAAGACAACCAGAGTTGGCGCGAGTCTCTAAAAATTCAGACTCGGAGTCGAAATGCACGAGTCTTCGAAAATTACGACTCCGAGTCTCCCGATTGCGAGTCTTTAGTGAAAAATACCGAAAAGACTCAGAGTCTCAACACGAGTCCGAGTCGCTTTCGAGTCTTTTTGCGAGTCTTTTTGCGACTCCGAGTCTTTTTTACTTATTTATGTTTTACTTTTTTTTACTTTCGTTTTAATTGTCAACAATCAGCACCACACAAATAAAATTGATAAGATTAACCAATTAGAAATTACATAGGAAACACAAATAGTGTAGGTGAAAAAAAGACTCCAACTCGCAAAAAAAGACTCGGACTCCCAAAAAAGACTCGCACGTGTTCGAGTCTTCTAAAACAGAGAATCGGACTCGCAATTTTTGCGAGTCTCTATTAAAATTCCCATACTAAAAAGTAGTATTTTATTTCTTCCTTTACTGATAAATACAACTGTCCTATGCTGGCTACCTCCACAAAGGAATATCTCTGATAAGGAAGCAGCAGATACCTTTGTCAAACTTCCTTTGCAACTGACACCATAAAGCATCCCCAGACTAATATCATACCTAAAAAACGTTATCAACTAATGCTGAATGCTCAAACTACTTTCT
Source organism: Pseudococcus longispinus (assembly GCA_900064475.1). Classification (NCBI taxonomy): domain Eukaryota; kingdom Metazoa; phylum Arthropoda; class Insecta; order Hemiptera; family Pseudococcidae; genus Pseudococcus; species Pseudococcus longispinus. The sequence continues at coordinate 7,191 of FIZU01059443.1, forward strand.
AACTATTTTTCGAATCACATTCCAAGTCAAAAACCAAGTCTCACCCTGATCATTTTTTTTTACTTTTCTGGTTGAGAAGACGTCCACTCGCACGAGTTCCTGCAGGGTATTCTCTCTGTTCACCTCTAAGGTATGTAAAGTGGGGTGAAGCGCAAAAAAAATCATACTTCGGATTTTAACTAAATCCAAGGAGGTGGTTCAGTTTGAGTTGAAAACTCTCCACAAAAATTTTTAGGTTCCTAGTTCAAAGGGGATGGAGCTAGGGCCCTCTAAGTTGGGTCACTTTCAAAAAATTGTGGCTTTTCCACTTACCTATGGATAGTGTCACCAGTGTGGCATCTCGGACACATCCCCAAGAAGATGCAATTCGATTTTAAAAAAATAAAATACCCTCCACTTAATGTCAAAACTGGATGTAAAGGGCCCCTATTGATGCAAAAAATTTATTTCGATTGAAAAAATTGAAAATTTCCATTGCATTGTGGTCAACTTTCGATTTTTACAAAAAATCAAAAGTTGGTCAAACTGCAATGAAAATTTTTTTATTTTTTTAATCGACATAACGTTTTTGTATCAATAGGGACCCTTTAAGTAAAGTTTTGGCAGGGGTAGAGTGAAGGGTATTTAATTTTTTTGCCTAGCTCCATCCCTCTTTGAGCTAGTCAGCTAAATAATTTTGTGTGATATTTTCAACTCAATATGAACCACCTTCTTGAATTTTGTCACAATCCGAGTTACGTACTTTTTTTGGGCTACACCCTAGTACAAAACCTCTAGTTATGTGTACCATGTGTAAATGGTGTAATATCCAAATCTCTACAGCTCAATAAATTCTCTTTAAATGTCCTAAATATGTGCAAGAAATGGGCTGATTCCTAGCTTCGCAGAATACTTGAGAAATTTTTGCTGACAACCATGAAAAAATCCAGAATTTATTATCCTTTTTATTGTCCAAAACTGGACTATAGCCCTCTCAGTACCTACACACTATAAATTAATTTCTTTGAAAACGCCCCTAATTGTTTAGTTTCAGTAGGTACACGGACTTGAAAGGAAAAATATTCCGACACTATGCCCGACAAATTCTTTATGATGATTTACTCTCATTTTCATCGGCATTCAAACATACCGAAAATGATTGTACTTGCATGTCACCAATCAATAATGAAAATTATTCATACCGGTAATGTATTTCGTTGACATTTATTGTCAATTGAAATTTTGTTTGAATGAGTCGCAACACTTTGAAAAATCTTCTATAAAATAAGAAAAAACGTGAAATAAAGGAATTTCTATCTAATCGTGAAATAATGTCGCTGAAGTTGAGTTTAATTTTTGTCTGCGGGCTTTTCGCCGTTTCAGTAAGTACGACTTATTTATTCAATGAAAACTAGAAATTCAAAAAAAAAAACTAATTTTGGTCTCCATAGGTCCGTGCCAATGGAACTCCGGCAGCCACTATTCTCCAACAAGCCTTATCTAAAAGCGCTCCAGATTTCCCCTTGGCGTTGAGGGCTTCCGCGGTGATTTACAAAGCAATGGCACTGGATGCGTTCCAAGAGAAAGAATTTAACGCCATCGTACCCGTATGGAAATCAATAATCGACACATTGACCCACCCGAAGGGAAAGGAGACGTTTAAGTTGGCCATGCGCAAGATAAAAGAAATCATTAGCGATGATAATGCCCAACAAACGTTGATCAATATCTTTGCAACATTGTATACCTGTCTCACATACGATGTCGGTGAAAGCGGAGTACTATTCCCATACAAGGAATTGAGAAAGGTTATATTTGGCAATGCCAAGAAAGTTTTCCCGATGATGGAGGAAAGACTTTGGAAAATGGCTCATGATCCGAGCACTAGTGAAAAATTGAGTTTGATTGTAAATTCTGGTGAAGACACGTTTGAAGAAGTAGAGGTGGAAGTTTTCACCAAAGAAGCTCGCCGTTCAGAATCGGCTTATCAGAAATCTTCTAGAGATGTAGATGGTTTTGCTGATGGTGATTTAATGGGTTTTATAGCAACAAATGGCTATAATAATATGGTGGAAGAATCATCAGTAACTGCGAAGCACCCGTAAGAAGTTTATATCTTACGGAAAAAATTTACTGTTTTGAATAAGAAAAGAAAAACATTATGTTTAGAATAATTTTTATTCTTTCAGCTATTATTGTCACGTATTTACATTGTCCATACCAATAAATTAAAAGTTTAATTAAAAATCCTTGCTCAATTTTTATTGTAAAAAAATTCAAACTTACCTATATATTGTTTCAGAAAGGTTTTAAAAAATGTGAAATATCTATGAAAATGAAAAAGGAAATCGGTATCTATGAGTCTGTACATTTATTGTTTCATTGAAGATGATCTAAAATCAAGTTTTTGATTGACTTTTTGAAGAAGTATTTGTGGGAGGAGTTCTTTTCTAATTTTGAAATCAAGTTTTATTCAAGAATTCATATGCAGAAATAAGCCAATAGATGCATAGGTAGGTAACTAGGTACATAGGTACTCGTACATCACTCCACAAAGAGGTGTATAGGGGATTAAAAATCAACTTCGAAAATAAGGTTTCATGTAGGTACCTATATATTTGTAATTTATAAACATAATATTTTTTTCGTTGTGGAAAACATGTGGGCTAATATGAAAAGTATAATGTGTGGGTAGTTAGGTACCTATCTGTTTACTTTGTGTTTTTAAGAGATGCACTTGCTGTCGTAGATTAAAATTGTGAGCAAATATTTGTAAAGTAAAGGGGTACAAGAGTTCTTTTTGCAATTTTTTTAAAAATTGGTACTTTATCAATTATAAAGCACTACTCCCTCTTCGTTATGATAAGTTGCTATGCAAAAAGGTATGAATGAGCAGGAAATTCCATTCTTGAGTTTACATAATAAAATTCTGACCTTATTTTCAAAATTATTTTTTTGTAATCACTAAAATTTGTATCAAATACATACCCACTTAATACTTGATTCAAAAATATTCATCAATAGGAATCAGTGAAGAGTGGGTAATGGGTACCTAATCCATATGTTGATGCTGATCCTTAAACCCTCCAGCAACATTCAGCTCGGCTAGCCTCCTTTTGGATATAAGTATATCAAGACCAATTGAACTGGAGACAGATGCAAGGGAATGCGGAAAGCTGCAGGTCCCTTCAAAAATTTCTCCCCTGAAATTTTCCAAATCAACCAATGTCAGTCAAAATCTCAAATGACAGATGTCTGAAAATTTTCAAATACAAAAAGCTTGCTTGACCACTAGAGTTGGTTGTCTTTTCCTTTTTTGGAAAGTTGGAGAGAAGGGTCGAAAAAAGATGCGGGGTGGCGTCAACAGACCGTGGAGAAAATTTTGGGTCTCTGACTTGAACCAGCATTTTGCATAATGGAATTCAAAATTTTGAACTTTTTCAAAAATTCAAAAAAACCAATTCGAAATTTTTCGTGATTTTTTTGTAGGTAGTTAGTCGTATTGCTGCCATAAAAATGATTTGAAAATTTGTAGGCTTCATAACTCCTTCCAATTTTTAAGTTATGCAAAATTTTTCAAGTCATTTTGTGTTGAGTTTTTTGAGCTCTACAAAATGAACTGATAATTTTTAGCATAACTCTAAAATGGAGGGAGCTGCGACCACTAAAAAGATATGGTAACATTTGGTCTCTCATGTTCGCAATATCAGAGTTGAGTAAAGAATTATTAGCTCATTTCGAAGAGCTCAAAAGGCTCAATAAAAAATAAATCGTACAGAATTTTGCATAACTTAAAAGTGGAAGAACTTATGAAGTAGGTATACAACTTTTCAAATCATTGTAAGTAACTCCTTCAGTTTTACAGTTGGGCCACACATGAATGTAACTCATTTTATAAATTTATATAGCCTTAAAAGTTCTACAAAAAAGTTTCAAAAAAATTTGCCTACCTATATTATCAGGGGAAAATGACGTTTTGAATCATCTTCCAGGACTAATGCATAAATTTGCCACTTCAAATTCTGGGATCAGCAAACATGCAAACACTAATCTAGTTTGGGTAGCTGCACCTCTGGTTTGAAGCCTGTGCTCTACTACCAGAACATGTTGTATGAAGAAATGACAAAAGTCTTCATAGTCATAGGTAGGGGAGGAGGACGTACCTTGGAACGATTTTCTGGTTTTTGGGAAATAAATCATTTAAGGGTAGTCTCAAGTAAAAATGCAAGTAGGTCATCTGAAAGTTCATACTTTTACGCGTCTAATGGCATAAAAACATTTTCTCCCCACCCTTTTTGAACCGGTTAACCTCACACAGTCGTACCTTGGAACGTTCTCGAATGTACCTTGGAAAACCATTAAAAACATAGTGAAACGCGTGTTGAAATAATTTCAAGTAGTTTTTGATCAAATTTAACAATTTTTTCAATATATTGAGAATAAATAAATAACTTTTCTTAATAGAACAAAATCAGTTCTAAAATATTTTTAAAAAAAGAAAATTCTTCTCTTAATAAAACAAACCGGATCAGAAATATTTTCGATCGCTTAGTTTTGTCTACAAGCGTCCACTTCAATCTTTTTTTACTTCTCGGCATGTAG
>FIZU01059458.1:0-15830 GCA_900064475.1 Pseudococcus longispinus
AGTACACAATATATATTTTTTCAGAATTGCACCTCTGAAAGGGGTTACCAAAATGGCCCTTGGAAAGCTTAAAATGTCAATTTGACCTTGAAAAAGTGCTCGAAATTTTTTTCAAAAAATTCCAAAAATCACCCTCGATATTATCTACCATCCTTGCAATTTTGAAAAAATTCGGTTGAAAACTGCCAAAAATGGATTTAACAAAAATCCACATTTAACCCGCCAGAAGGAGTTAGAGTTGAGATATCGAGCTAAAAATTTTGTCACTGTGGTTTCAGACCATCAGGGCCAACTTCCACTGAGTAATTTAAAATTCGGTGCTCAGGGCCAAATCACCCCTAAACTCGGTTACGCTCTTTAGTTTTAAAATTTGAATTATTCTTTTACCTTAGAGCTCATTTTGCCTAAAGGATTGGGTTGAATTTCTCTTCGTGTCATTGTGTAGTTTTTCGATTTCATCAAATTTTCTACATAGGTATTGGGAAGTTTGCACGGAGTGGCTGAACTCTGGTGGCAGTTTTGAAAAAAGCCTCAAAACGTTATGATGGTTTTCGTTTACCTGCATTTATATGGAGAAAATGCAAGTTTTGAAATGAGTTTGGTAATCACGTAATTAATCTAGCGAGCTGATTTTTTTTTTATTTTGAAGTGAAGAGGTCCTTCTATAAATATAGATTCATTTTATTAACGTATGTTGATTTTGAATTTTTTTGGTGGGATAATTCAAAATAAAATAAATTAAGAAAACGAACCAATTATTTGAAGAGAAAAGCCTGCACATCAAAATAATAAAAAAAATCAGCTCGCTAGATCGATTACACGATTAATAAAGTAATTTCAAAACTTGCGTTTTCTCCATATAAAATACTGGTACCCGTAAACCAGTATCACTTTTTCATGATGCGACACTAGCGACTCTAGCGTGGGGGGGGGGGGGGGGGGGGGGGGGGGGGAAAATAATGAGGGATATTTTTGCCATAAATCGTTCTATTTCCGAGTTCATCGCAAACTAAATCAATCTAAAGGGGTAATTTCAAACAAACGTACCAAGGCTAAGCATATTGGTACAAACAAATTGAACTTTACTTGTATTTGAGATTGAAAGAAAGAGAGCTCTAAAATTCTTTGGTATCAGCCACAGCAGAAAAATAATTAAGCTTTAATAGCTTTATAAAACATACTTAAATTAAATTTATTAACCAAATTAACAAGAAAACATCGCGAAGTACAGCAAAAAGATAAATTTTTAGGTTTCAGAGCTAGCCAGAGAAAGATACTGAAGCAACGATGACGTCAGAAGTGGAAAATACAACCCGCGGTACAGAGCCGATTCCTGCTTTCACGCGAAGCTCAGGGAGCTATGTCAGTAACTATTTACCAAATCCCTTTGCCCTTGTGACCACAAGCTGGCCATCTTGGTGTTCCATTTTCTATAAGTGAGCCAAATTTCAGCTTGATCGGAAGAGACGAGTTGACAAGGTTCTCATGTTAGCAAAATTGGATTCAAAACTTTTGCGATGCCTATTCAACAACATACTTACTTTTAGTAGATAACAACATTGCAAAATTGAATTTCTTAAAAGTAAAATTTTGTGGTATTGGTGTAGAAAATCATCTTTTCAGGCGCAGTTCCTACTTTTTTTTTAGGTAAATCTCGCCAGACTCGAGCATACACCTCGCAACCGTCTACATACGAGTATGTAGCTACGTACCAACAATGGCGGCGCGATTACACGTGGGCCATGATTAATTAAAATTAACCCTAGGATATTAAACCAAATTTAAAAACGTATTTGATCGCGACGCCAATCTCGGTAAAAGTAATTTTGACAATCTCTCGCGTGTACTCGTCGATGCGATGATGATGCCGCTGCTGCTGCGACGACGACGGCGGCATATACTCTTATAAGATACTTATTACATGGGCTAGAGAGAAGAGACATAAGAGAGAGATGGAAAAATACAGTATCAAACACACGCTGCGCGAAGGACGCTCAAAGTCTATAATAATCGAAAAGATAAGCCATCAAGGAACTCATTTTCGTCCAGTAATTACTTCTAGTAGTTATACTTTTGTGAAGGTGACGACGCGTTCTATACGTACACACAGATATACGATCAAGGTGGCATGAGGAAGGGTAGTGTATATAGATGGAGACGAATAGAGAAGACACGAGGTGCGAAATTGACGACGTGTATTCGGCGTAACTCTACCTACCTATACGTACACTCGTAATATAAAAATCTCTTCTCAAACAGCAAACGAAACCAAAGCGAGGCAACATGGAGAAAAAAAAATCATATCCAGAATGTATGCGTACTTGTCGAGATGCGATTTAAAATTCGATACGCTCGCAACCGACCACATTCTATAGTCTTGGTAGATTAGTTCGTCTAGATTGGCGCACACATACACACTCGATGTCGAAAAGAGAGGTTATAACACCCGATCAGAGTACCTCGACAAGTTGCAAAGGGAGGAGGCAGAGAGACGGAGGGATATATCGAGTATAGAGTATATGAGCAAGAAGCATACGTATAGAAGAGGCAGCCCAAGTGCTTATATTTTTTCTCTTCTTTTTATTTGATAATAACGTCGAAAAACTTATGTATTACGTGCATTTCGCTCCCCTCGCCCTCGCCTTCGTATCTAATATAGCATAAATTTCACGTGATTCGGGGCACTGCACTTCAATATACTTATTAACCACTTATAAAGGCGTAACGCATTCGCTTCTGCTCGATCTTAATACAACGACAGAGACATTCGTACTGTATAGCCCCAAGAGCTGCATAAGGCTCCAGCATCCACATTAGAATCATCGTATACTCGTTGTAAAAATTATTAAGAGAAATTAATCTTTAAAAAGTTTAATCCCAGCGCCACGCATTCAATGCATTGGCAGCACGAGCATACGCGTTGAAAAAAAAGTTTTTATTCGTATTAACGAGCTCTCTAAACGCTTTCGTCGACGAATTAATTACTTTTATGCATTTTGTAAACACTTAGCCTTAACGATACGCCGTTAAAATAACCATTAAAAAAATGGGTGCGAGAAAGCAAAAAAAAAAAAAAAAGAAAAACAGGGAGAGAGTTTTCGCGAAATAATTTGTACTTGGCTGTTTAACTTTTACCATAAACACGCGAAAAAGAGAATCATAATAATGTAGTACGTGGTGATTATCAACATGGCAGTTGCACACAAAGATACATACGGAGAAATTCGGTTTGGTAAAGGGCTCCGAGGATGTACGTGGAGGTAACAAGGGTTTGGGAAAATATCGCGTATACGAGGTAAAGAGGTGAAAATAAAAACGCGAAAGGGGAAAACACACCGGCTTCTCTCATCAGCTAATGGCACTCTTCTACCCTCTGCGAGCTCTCTTTTTTACTCAACGCGCACTTTTTTCTTCCTCTCGTACTGTTTCTCTGCTCCATAACCCCGCCTCTCCGCTCTTGGCGTATTTCACCGAGCCAGCGCGAGGTTTTTTTTTATCATCTACTATCACGCCATTCCATTAAGCTGCAATGAAAAACATTTTCCATTTTCCATTATGAAAATGTATAGGTATTTTCTCAGCAGCGCGTTTGTAAGCTTTGACGTTTTTTGTACGTTCGTTCTATCTTTGTTGCTCGCAGAGGTTTCGGGGTAGACGCAGGTATCGTCTTTCTCACTCTACAGCACTGTGTCTATCAAATACACACAGACGTACACCTCTCTATGTGTACTCGTGTACCTATAGTGTACGTACCTACACCTACAGCTATACGAGTATACCTACTACATACAGGGTTAACGAAAAATCCAATAAATACGATGACTTTTAAAATTCCACCTCTTCTGGCACCTCTTGCCCCTTCACTCTACTGCAGACATACGTGTATCATGTGGGACCATCGATAGTGCAGCCGGTGAATTAATCGTCCGGGTTTGATATTCGATCGACGTATTCGAATGTAATGAGTGTGTACGTTGAATTGTGAATGACATCTTCCATAAATACATATTTACTGGTATTTCTGCCTGGGAACTGAGAAGGGGTCATTGAAATGCATTAAAGGTATCGAGAGTAGGGTGATTAGGAAATTTGATACGACTAGGGTTCATCATGAAACAAACTACTAGAAAATTTGGGCACAACTTGAGAAATGTAATTCTTTTTCTCACAACATCCCATTTCCATTTTTACCAATTTTGAGGGATATTTGTTTTGATGTTGCACTTGCAGTTACTCGTGGAATGAAACATAACTCAATTTAAAGCTTCATATTGGAAAGTAGTTAGGAGTAAAACCAGGGCCAAGTTTGGGGGAGGGGGCATGATTTTCAAGTTGGAAAAAAATTATACCTAAAGAAATTCTCAAGTCTTGAAATGGAAATTTTGTATTAAGTATTTGTTGAAGAATCAAAAATTATTCAGCGCGTACAGAGAAAATTAAGAGTTAAAGTTGATTTTTGAACTTGAAAAATTTCAACTTTATGGACTTGAAAAATTTCAAGAAAGCTGAAATCAGACATTTTGTCAGATAGCTTTTTACCTAAGACTGACTTTTAGACATTTTATCGGACTTTTTTGAACCTGGAAAAATGTTCAGATTTCTACTGACTTTTTGTACTTAGAATTGGATTTCGAAAAATTTTCAAAAAAATTCCATTACGAAATTTAATTACAAAAATCCGTTATATTGACTTTTGGATATTTTTTCTGACTTTTTTGAACTCAGCAAATTTTTCAGAATTCAAATGAATTTTAGGACTTTGAAACTTTAAGATTAGGTAAGAATGTATGGATTTGAGAAATTCAATGAGCAAAAGCATATCCTATGGTTTATAGTTTCATGGGTAGTATGGAAATGAGGAATTTTTGTTAAGCGTTTGAAAACTTATGAATTTCAGAAAGAAATATCCATGTACCTATATGTCCGCTTGAAGAATGGATCAATTATACTTGACTTTTCAACCTTTTTTTTTTTTTTTACCAAATTATTCAGCCTCTATTATAGCTCGAAAATTGAATGAAAAGGACAATTTTTTATTCTAGGGTCTCAAATTGGAAGGAGGCACAATTGAAATATCAAAATTTCGAATCATTTGGAATTTTTCGATTTCACGGATGAAGGAGAATCCTAAAATCCAAAATTTTGGAATTTTTCACCATTTCCTCAGATTTTTGAAGTGGAAGATATAAAAATAAATTGATAAAAAATTAGGATAACTGGAATTCACCAATCTGTAGGGAACAGGAATCACTGAAGGATTCAAGAAAATGAATTCAGAAAGAAATCTGTGCAGCACTCATCACAATTTTAGCATATGATATGTCGAAAATTTTACAAAAAAAATTCCAATATGAAATTCACTCACGAAAATCTGTTACGCTGATTTTTAGATGTTTTGTCTGGCTTTTTTGAACTTGGAAAATTTCAAATGTTGACGAAAAAAATGAAACACTTGCAAACGAAGAAGATGAACAAACGAAGCGTCAAGATATCTTTTCAGAATGCAAGAGTAGCATTAACTTTCATTCATTTCAAGTTTTTTATTTTCGATATAAATATTAAAAGAATTTTTAAAAATTACAGTATGTTTCCAAGGGCTTGAAAAACTCAATTAGCAAAAGCATATTTCTTGTTGTGAGTAGTAGGGAAAGGGGGGGCATTCCCTTTCACAATTATCATCGATTCATTATGAAGCGGTGGGTTTGTGCGCCGGGTATTTGGCTGCACTGTAGTTACGATCTTTTACATAGCGTCTGCTAGTGATGCTAGGATCGAAGCTATTAATTATTCCAAAGTCATACGATTTTCTTTTATGTAGCTCGTCAGAGCATATCAAGATGTTCACTTTGTTCATATTCTAGTTGTTTTATTTTTATTACCGTGAATTATAACTTCATTCGTTGTATAATAATCTTGTGTTTATTTCCCCCTTTTTGGGGTAAAAGTGTTGTAGATCTCAATACTTCAATTAAATCATTAGTCGAAATATCGCGACGAAATAACGTCAAACGATTTAATATCTCGAAATGCTCATTTCCAAGGTTAATCGTATCATGGCAAACAACCATCACACAGTCTAAATGATATCTTCAAGTTCAACTCATCACATTCGACGCACCCGGTAGCTAAACGTGAACGCGAATATACCCTCGCTGGAGTACCACGAGTCGTCGTCGAATTCAACAAACGTAGATTTCAATTTTTGATCAAAGTACTCGCGTAAACGCGGATCCCTTTCTCGTTCTATTTTTTCCCTCCCCCCTTCACCGCACCTTCGCAACCTCGGTAGCATTTTCATTTATATAAACAGTCTTTTAAAGTTGCACTAATGACGTGCAACCGTTGAATGTTTTGACTGGTACAAGCGCGGGCCTCGGTTCTACGCTGTATCATGCTTTCAAATCAACGGTTCGTGAAATGCGAATTAGCATCGTACTTTTAATCTTCTTTTTTTTTACGCGGACGATGCGTGCGTCGGTGGAACTGGAAATTTTCGCGGCGTGTTAGAAGCGAATAACAGAAGCAGCGAGTATTTCGTCTGCGGTACGTCTACGTACATATCCAAATTGAAATACCCATCAAGTCTACGTCGCTCGTCGCCATATCGCGACGTAATTTTCAAGTACGCGTATCGCGGACCGGATCTGGTACGCTGTCGAGCTCGACGAAATATCAAAACCCGCCGCTGCGCCGTCGGAAGAGTCACCCAAAGTATAGACACATACGAAGGGAGAAGTAAAGTGAGACGGCAATACCGCTATCAACAACGGTCATCTCGAAGAATGTCTTCAACCGAGCAGGATCTCGTCCGATAAACATCAAAAGCGCCCGAGATAGAGGGGCTCCGCAACCGAACCATATTTCCAAACTCTGCAACTCCATTTCGTCTTCCTGCCGCTACTCTTCGGCCGTACGTAGTACTCGCGGCTTCTGTACGGCGTCCTTACGTTGAAAACAGAGAGACAGCCAACTCACCCTGCCACCCCGAGCCCCACGCACGTTTACGCCACCGCGTCGTGTCGCGTCCTTTCTCTCTCTCTCGTTGTTAGAAATGCTCTACTGATAACACGCATGAATTGAAATACGAGAGTCCTTTTGTTCGAAAACTTCAGTGGTCTTTCCTGCTTGTCCCGTTTGAAGTGTATTTTCTCATTTCCTAAATTATTCCCGTCTGCTGTTTCGCTGCCTGTCATTTCCCTCGCACCGAGTTGCCAACGCGAGCTAGTACACTACTTTTTTTCTTCTTCCTTTTTAATTTTTTTTCCTGTCTATCTTTTTTTTCTTTTTTTCGCTACCGCCGCTGATGCCTACGTCTTCCAAGGCATCGAGTTTTCTGCTGTTTTTTCCCTTTATATAGTAATTCGAACGTCAAGTTTTGTACATGTACTTTTTATGTTCGCCAGCTATATCATATCATCAGCTGATCAAAGATGGAGGCCACGATATGGAATGATAAACTCGAAGATTACAAAGAAACATTTCTCGCCATGTTGTGGAGCCCCTGTGACTCGACAAATTCTCAAAAAGAAATTTCAGGACTTGAAAAATGATGACAAGGGATCAGACCAACTGAAATTGTGGAACAGCATATTGAAAAATTAGTCGCTTAACGCCACAAAAAACGAAAGAAATAGTCGAGACAATGGTCCAAAGGTGAAATTCCCTTTGATATGAGCCAAGACCTTTTGCAGGTGCGAAATATTGCTGATATGTTTAATTTTACATAAAATATCTGCGAATACGTCCTCAGTGAAACGAGAATCACTGACCATCTACGTTAGGGTGGAGCGTGAAAAAAAAACGTGTCTCAATTTTGACCAAATTCAAGGGTCAAAGTGGGGTAACTTTGCAAAAAAAAAAACACGGGTTTTGGGCAGTGGTACCTCAGGCACACTCCTAAAAAGTTGCGATTTGAGTTTATACACCTACCCAGACCACTGACTTCGAAAAATACCACTTTTCCTATATCAGGGGGTCAAAAAGTTGCAGATTGCTGGAGAAGCCCAGGTGGGCGCCACCTATGCTAGATGATAAGTTTTTGGCAAAAAAGAAAAAGAAGGGTAAGAAATCCTGCCTTCCCTTATCTTTATGACTCATTCCTCTAATGCTGTCTTTGTTATTAGATGCTGCAAAAATCAGGTACATAACACCACAACCATATCAGCCAGTTCTCGAGCATGGCCAACCTCTACATCTATATTGACCCCGGAAAGTGTACAGACGATCACAGTATCATACCAAGGTATACCATCCGCCTAGACCACTTTTTGGTATTTTGACCTTATTTTTCTTCTTACAGGACTGATATTGTTCTTCTTGCAGGGCTGATTCCTCACCGAGTTGTGATTTCTCATGCCAGATACGAATAACTGAACGGGTAAAGGACCCAAACCGCACCCCGGGCGGCTACAACGGTCCCGAAGTCACTGTGGAACCCTCCAAAGACGCTACGCCCCTAGGACACTCCCATAAGCGAAAAGTAGAAGATTCCTTGACCTCCACTGACCCCAGCCGCGGACACAGACCCTCTCTGCGAGTCCGAACTGAATTCTTCCAGCCCAACTATCGAATCCCCGACACCGACGAGGATGAGGCCGAAGCCCCACCAACCACCGATGCCACAGCATCCACCAGCGAGCGCCCAGCCAGCAGCGGAACCTCCTCCAATATTGCACGTGCTGGGGAGAGAATCCTCAAATCCACATTTTTGGAATATTTCGCCACTCTTTCAGGTTTCTGAAGTAAGAAGCCTAAAAATAAATTAATAAAAAGGTAGGATAACTAGAATTCACCAATTTATAGAGAGTAGGAATCTCTGAAGGAAAGAGTCAAGAAAGTGAGTGGACTTGAACCTTTACCCTTAACTCCGTGGAAAAGAGAGTCCGCTCCTCTACCAATTTCGAAAAGAGTCGAATCCTCAAAAATCAGGGTCAACTGCTCAACTCTTTCACCTCCTTTCGGATTCGGAGTTGAGTCATACCTTGTCAATACCTGATATTTATCAAAAAATCTTGAAAATTACCGTTTGGTTGATTACTTTTTCAATGAAAAATGGTTACTGAAATACTTTTTTTTTTGGAAGAATTCAATTATGATGTCTGCTTTATGCAGATATTTTGACAAAATATGTAATTGATATTTTAGGAAACTTTTCTTCAAAAGACTGTTCGGCTATCTTAGTACATTGGTATGCTGAAATTCAGTTTTTCTTCTACACATATTTTTGATAAAACAGGTACCTGCTCAGTTCCCATATCCAGAGCCCCACAAAACAAATATTTGTGGCAGCATCTCAATAATAAATCAAGTACCTCTAAAGCTACTGCACTCGTAAAAATATCGTACGTAACAAATAGTCGACAAATAGACCAGCACGATGGCAACACCCATATCCCAGATCTACATTTGTCTCGATTAATATCCCGCCATCTCGTGGCAGTATTATTGCGGATTTTTTAATAGATTTATACGTTTTTTCTTTTTTTTTTTTCCTAAATGCTATACTAAATACATATTGTACCAAAAAGGCTGGCTGCAGTTAATAGAGGCAATAGGGGTTCGTATTTCGTATATTACGAGTTCTCGATATTATTTTTTCTTTATTTGCGTTGATTAATGGACAATGAGAACTAGTTTTCAAGGGGTCGGGTATACAGTATACTTCGTATGTATTTCCATAAATTGTTTATATCCCTCTAAAGCTAAATCGATCAACCGCACCCATCTGATCGGCAGATCTTTTGTAAATATAGACCGATTATTATTATTAAGTTGAAGCTGCGCGAATATATCGGTTGATTGGTGATTCGGGTAGGCGAGGGCTGTCTTCGGTGGCCAAATGTCAATGTATGTACATACGATGTGCAATAAAGTCATACAAATACAGCTCAACGATGAATATACGTGAAAGTACACACATCACATATAAAATCTATACTCCCATACGTGAAAAAAAAAAGGAGAGAGAGAGTGGTGACTTGGAAGAAATGATCGGGTAAAAGCTATATAACTTTTAAAACGAGCGTACGTGTGTATATTCGAAAGAGAGTGTAATGGTAATAACGCTTGGGGTGGAAATTATGCTGCTTTACGATTTGTTGGTAATAGTGTGCCAGTGCGCACAGGGTAAAAACGATATTATTATCAAATTTAACGGGTAATTAGGCTTTTGTTGCTGGAAGAAGCGAAAAGAGGAAACGCCGAGGATAATATAAGTAGGCTTATACGAATCGGAAACGTTACCGCGAGCTTCTCCCTATCGTAATTTCTTCTTTCTCTAAATGTTTAATGCGTCTTATGATCCGTAAAGTAAACGTAACGTAAGGCGGTAGCGTTAACCTGTTGTTTGGATATCGCTGCTGTTGCTTTTGCTGCTGCTGCGTGATTGTAATACGTACTCTAGCGTTTCGTTTGTATTGCGGATTTGTACGTTGTATTTGAAAATGTGCACGAGACTTGGAATGGATGCTGGTGTTGGTATATTGGTGTATGCATCAGCCAGAGTAGCCGAGCACCTCGGGATATTAATTTTGCGTTGCGGTTCGAGGAGTCGCCTGGGTTGGAAATGATGCTGCAAACAAAGAGGTAGGGGAAGGAAGAAATCATCGGATGATGGATAAGAAGTGTAGATTGCCCCCCTCGCGTAATCTAGACGTGACCGACATATTTATATGTGTACGTACGTACGAGAGTTTTTTTTAATTATTTTTGAATAGTTGATGAATGTTGTTTGAATATCTTGAGGAGGTTTTCAAGCTAGCATGCTGGTTTAAATATTAAAACGCATACGCGACATGATAAAAATGATTCCTTAGCGTCGTATGCGCTCTCGTGTAGTACACGGCGCGCTTAAATTACGCATTCATAATTTACCCACGAGCGGGCGTCTCTCTTTCTATGCATACACCGACATCGTACTTTTGTTTACACAATAAATCCCCCTGCTCGATGTCGAGGTCGCGCGGAGTTGATTTGGAACCTATGACTTGGTGGAAATATTTGTCTGGCCTGTAGATCATAATAATGTCGCTGTTTTACTTTTCAGAATACCAAAACGAAATTTGGAAATTTATTCAACTAGGTATTAGGGTGAAGTGAAAAAAAACATACCTCGGATTTTGACCAAATCCAAAGAGGTGGTTCAATTTGAGTTGGAGATGCACCATAGAAAATGTTACGATGCCTAGCTCAAGGAAGGGCATAGATGAGGGTTGTCAAAATGGAGTCACTTTTGAAAAACCGCAGTTTTTTGCCATTTTTGGCTAGTGCCCTTGGTACCTCGGTCACCTCACTGAAATAATGCAGTTCGCATTTCTATACCTCCCTAAGCTATGGATCTCGAAATTGGATACCACTTACTGCCCTCTACTGAGGGGTTGAAAAGTTGCAGATCGCTGAAAAATCGAAATTTTTGAGTTACAAAAAAATGAAATACTCTCTGATTGGTAACAAAATTGAACCTAAAGGGTTATTATTGATGCAGAAAAATTATTTAGATTAAAATAATTGAAAATTTTTTATTGCAGTCTTGCCAATTTTCAATTTTTGAAAAAACAGATTTTTACCACAAAAAATAATAAAATTTTGATTACTTATAAAAATCGAATGTTGGCAAAACTGCAATGAAAAATTTTCAATTTTTTCAAAGAAATAATTTTTCTGCATCAATAAGAGCACTTTAGGTCTGGTTTTGGTACCAATCAGAAGGTGTTTCATTTTTTTGTAACTCAAAACTTAATCGATTTTTTATTGACCTTCAACTTTTAATAAGTGGTATCCAATTTCGAGGTCAATAGTCTAGGAAAGTGCAGAAACGCAAATTGCACTTATTTAAAAGAGGAATGTAAGAAGCATGCTTGCTAAATGCGGATGTCATTATTACGTATGCTTATGTAAATGTATAAGCCTGTGTTTTTTGTAAGTGTATCTTTGTTGTATGTAGCAAATTAATCACTTTTGTTATATTTGTATTTATCTACCTACTTATAACTCTTATAAGTAGCGATAATATTCCCATTTATAAGGTCGATGGTTTTGAAAAAAAAACACTGACTCAAAAATCTAGAAAACTAATCCCCCTGAGAAAAATTAATACTCAGCTCTTCGGAGAAAGAGAATTTCAAGCTCCACAGTTTTTATCCTCTGTAGTTTTTTCATAGTACCCTTAGTTTGGCTATAAAATTCATGTTCATCGGAAATTCACCAAGTCTATATAATTTCAAAACTGAAACAACTTAGACTGCAAAAATCTCGAAAACTTTCTACCTCTACTTGAATCAAGCACCCAAATTCAAATGGCGCTTCGTATCACCCACTGTAAAAAAAAGTGGAAAAGTTGGTAAAATTTAAAAAATTGGATTGAGCAAAAGTTAGGAACTCGAATTGAAACTTTGGAAAATATGACTGCCTCACTATTTGAATTTTTCAGCACTTAGACGGCAGGTTTTCGAATATCGGTAAGTTTTTCGTTTCGTAATTACTTATTTAAATCGTATGCTTTCAATATACAAATGAGAAAGTTAAACTTCACACTTCTTCGTTGTTTTCTCGAAGCTGGTTAGATATTGTACAAAAATTATAATCATTTCTTGATGACGGAAAGAAATTCGTGAGGTTATGAAAGATTGTGATTATGGCGTTGTATGAGATGCAGGTAAGTATTCGTCATTGGATATAAAATTCAAATGAATTAACAACCAATTAAATTACAAAATGTTGCAATACCTGCAAGAAAAAAAAAGACTGGAATGACGAGAACGACGATGTATTTCGATATGGCAATTTTCTCTCATTCGAGAAGCCGAGATACGCCAGTACGAAAACAACAAAACACAACATTCCCCTTCTTACCACTCTTGCTTTCAAAATTGTACTTAAAACCACGATGATGAAAAAAAATCACCCCAAAACATTTTCAGATTTTTAATCAGATTTAACACCGTTGTACGATAAGATACGTAATATACTCGTACCTACGAAAGAAAAAGCTCAAAAAAAAAAGCGTAAATTATGCTCAAATGAAGTATATCCTAAAGGAGGGTTTTTAATTCTCGGTAATATAATATAATATCACCCGCACGATCGTATTACTAACCCACATCATAAGTACCCTATACGAATAACATGACAGGTAAGTACTTACATACACAGGGCCATGTGAAAGCGTTCTTGTTCAAGTGGAACTTAGCGCTCTTATTGAGAGAGCGCGAATTGCACTCGTACATGCTACAGAAATACCATCGCAGAATAAATTTTTCACCGAGAGATGAAAAAAAAAGAAATACCTCAGCAGGGTGGATGAGTTTTTACACAAGTACATATTCCTTTCCTCTCTACTCCCTCGTGCGGTAATATCCCCCCTGGTTTTTTCATCAGTACCTACGCGATGAAGTAAAAAAAAAACACATCGATCCGACTCGAATACTTGAAATTTTTTCGAACACGATGATTTTGCAGCAGCGAAAAAGTAGCATGAGCAGTCGACCAATATTGTTAAGTGGAACGTTAAGATGTTATAATCCAAATCGCATAGCTCTGTACTTAACCCACATTCCGCGAGACATGAACAGAGCCACCACATACCACAGCTTTACCATCAATCGTAATATTCGCTTAAAAATTACGACGTAATTTTCTAGATTTTTTTACGCCTCGACTAACCATCTTTTTTCGCGATACCATCGCTACGAAGGCTTTTCAAACAACGAGTTCTCGCGTTGAGAAAAATCAATACGACGAGAATTTTCAACGAGTGAAAATGTACCCAATTTTACTGCGGATTACTTAAAAAGAAAAGAAAAAATGGATGAAGCGACCTTGGAGATTTGAGGAAAATAACTCGCCCAAAATGATGACGAATAGTTTTCGATGAGTTCTCTCAATTTGTACATTTTGTACTTGGCCTCGTCGTAGGTACACAAATAGATCAGTAGAGAAGAATAACGGGTTACGCTTGAATATATTTAATCTATTTGTACCTACTAAAGAAGGGGAAGACAGGATTTTTGTTTTTTTAGAATTTAAAAACTAGTAAAAATGAAACTCACTTGAGCTATCCATCTCATAATTGTCGCAAAGATAGGTCTTCTTGTTAAACTATTCGAAAGGACGTGAGGATCCGATTCTAAGATTTTCAACATCAATCTCGATAACTATACGCCTTCTGAAAAAATTTGAAAACAGTGAAGAAAATTAAACTCGAGCTGGAGGCTACGGAATCATTGGAAATTGTTAAATGCATGCAGGGACGTAATTCTCATCAATTCTGCTGGAAAAGTAGGTACTTCATTTTGTATACGCCAATTTTTTCCTGAATAATGACGATTTTCAAATTTCTCATTGAAAATGGATCCAAAGAGGACAAATTTTATACCCCATAAATACTTATATCGCTGTCAAGATTCTTTTTAGGAAATTTCCTTCTGGATAAAGAACTTCAAAAAGTAACCACAGCAGTTACAAACAAACTGTCGTAGTGAAAATTCTCTTATTCTGCAAATTGTTATTGAAAAATTTCCGAATCGACGAAATTTTCCTTAATTTTTTCGCAATTAAACTGTGAAATTTTTCATAATTTTACGATGGTTCGCCATCATTCAAATCGTTTGCAAACTAGGTAATTATTAGGTAATTGAGCGTAGGAATAAATCAGTCGAACTGGAAAAAAAAAACCTCAGGATAGAAGATGCTCGATTATTGACGAGAAACAAATTTCCGGCAAGACAATTTGAATGTCCAACGACCGGATAAATGATCTTAAACTCTCACTTCGAAGTTTTGAATATTGAGAGGCAATTCAATACTTATGATAAAAAAATGGAGCTCTGATATTCAATTTACAAAGTAGGTGTTCTTATCTTCCCATCCAGTGAACTAGGTTATCAAGCAAGAGTAGGCAAACAAAAAATTTCCCATCTGATTCAGTTCTGGAATTGAGAGAATCAAAGGCCCTCGCATAAGAAAGTTTCAAAGAAATAAGACAGAAATCTGCATGATGAAACATCTAAAAATATACTTCTATGACATGGATAAAGCAAGACTATATTATACCTAGTGATGTTAACGATATTGATATTTATCGATACATATCGATGTCAGGAGTTGATATCGATTTTATATGGATATTTCTTTCAAAAAAGCTAAAAGCTAGAAAACAATGAAAAATTGAAGGAAACTTCAACGGAAACGTCAGCAGTGTTCAACAAATAACCGGGTATTGGATATCCAAACAGACTATTTGGATTTCATGCAAATAACCGGATAGTAACGAATAATTTTAAATTCTGTAAGGACAGAAATCTTAGGAGAGCGTAATTTACTGAAATCAAGCGAAATCATCGATCATCAGCACATTTTTTATTTCTTTATAAATCGTTTTTCATCATTATTTTTTGAAGCTAGCAATTGAAATGGAAATTTGAAATTGAAATATACTGATATTTTTATCTACTCAAAAGTTCATCGACGAGTTCGGTACAATTATCTTTTAAAAAAAATGAAATTTTATTTTTTGTTTCCATCAGTAGATACAGTTTTCTTACAATTTAGTCTGATGGACACCTAAAATTTTAAATTATTATTATTCGTAGTTCCTTAGATGCCTAATTGTTGAAAATTTTGAGTGAATCAATCTCATTTAAATAAAACTACAAACTTAAAAAAAGAAACCAATCAACACAATGAATACACTTCGTGAATAGTATTGCATATTAAGTTAGAATGAATAATAATGACGAGTGAATTAGATTCTGTTAGAAATTTAAGAAAATTGATAGTAAATATGCTATTCGAAAAGTTGATTATTCTTTTTAGTTTTTTGACATAAAGACATA
>FIZU01059491.1:0-10417 GCA_900064475.1 Pseudococcus longispinus
AGGAATGTGCTGATGATCAATGATTTCGCTTGATTTCAGTAAATTACGCTCTCGTTAAAATATTCCAGATTGTTGGAACCATACGAAGAGCTAATCTTAGGAGATGAAAATTCCATAAAAAATGTAACATTTATACCAAAAGCTGATTTCAAATTTCTAATCCACGGTTATACCGGATCGAAGGACAGACCACCAGCTATGCTACATTTACGTAATGGTAATTTTAAGCAAAATCATTTCCTTGATGGCTTCATCTAACAATGAATAGGTATAATTTCATTTATAACTTTGATATCTACAAATATGTTTTCATGAATAGAATATTTGAAACTGAAGAAATTCAACATACTGGTCGTAGATTGGGGCCCATTGGCTATCGAAGGATGTTACTTTGACACAGCTTTTCATTGTATTTCACTCGTAGGAAGATGCTGTGCTGAGGTGGTCAACTCCATCCTGCAATATAGACCAGATATAAAAGAAGATCAGTTTCATATAGTTTCTTGGAGCATGGGAGCTCAAGTCAGTGCTCGATTTGGAATCCATTTTCGGCCAAAAATTATTCCTCGAATTACTGGTAAGTGATATCTGTAGGCAAAAAATATGATTCTTCAGTCAATTTGCATAAGTTGAGTACCTATATCATAATCAAATAGGTAATATGTTTTTGTGTAGGATTGGATCCTGCATTCCCAAAATTCGAACCTCCTTTCACCAAACCGCATAATATATTGAATCGAAATCATGCGAAATTGGTCGACGCCTGGCATTCAAATATGGGAGAATATGGGGTATATTTTTCAAACGCACATTACGATATTTATGTTAATCAAGGGACATTCCAAGATGGGTGCAAATGGAGTATGTTATGTAACGAGTTATTTTAATTTTTTTTTATTTTATGATTTTTATCGCATCGAAATGAATTTAATTCTTTATGTTTGTATAGAAGATGTATCATGCTCTCATCGTCGAGCTACTGAAATGTTTGCCGAATCTATCAATTCGAAAACAAAATTTATTGCCAGAAAGTGTGAACACAATTGGTATTTTGTTACGTTTAGGCATTGCGACGGCGAATCGAAAAAGCGAATAGAAGTGGGAGAACATTGCCTACCACCAGCTGATGAAAAGTGAGTCAGAATTTATATTGAAATGTAATTCCGTGAGCTTTGTAATTAATATCAGTTAATCTTGACTTTGTTTAATTCAGAGATACTGGCACTTATCATCTTCGTACGAATGATCATCCTCCTTATGTTAGAGCTCCTGACAAAAATGATTGAAAATTGAAGACACTGTTTGAATTTTATAAATTAAAATACTGTTACTTTAAGTGCCTTGTACCTATTGTTATTTTTCTAAAAAATATTGAAAATGGTTTTTACAGTAAAATAGAAATAGACAAATTAAATAATTGCTGACCAATTGATCAATCAACTCGTGAGTTGAAAACGAATTAAAAAATTAAGTATTAAAATAAATAAAAATAGCCAAACCTAAAAAGAAATAAAAGCACTGCAACCATACTATTTCATCAAGACTCCCTATACAAACAGAAGCAATATCACGAAGAAATAAATTATTGAAAACTGATAAAAATTGATTTCAAAGTTTTGTAAAAGAAATTCACGAAATACTCGTCAGCATTATACGTACATACGTAAAAATAGGTAAAATAAAAAACAATATTTTTCATGCAAACTGCGTGTACCTACACCTAAGCATACACACATATGTGAAATGCAAACATGTGGTTTCCACACCAAAGTGTAGGTTAGGTAGTTTGCAGAATCACCATTTTTTGTTTTATTTCTTGAACGAGGTAGGCTCGTACGGGTGCAATGTTCAAATTAATTTATATTATTTTAATTGCTGTACTAGTAAGTACCTTTATTGGGATATTAGAATTTTGTAGAAAAATATTAAAAAATCGCCTTGAAATAATGTTTTCGAATTTTTTTTTCAGGTAATCGAAAATGGTGAGTATATTATCGATGTTTCAGTGTACATATATTTTTAAAACAGATAAATTAATTCGTTAAATCTTTTACTTTTTAAAAGTAGGTAGCTATATTATTTCTTAGATATTTAGAGGAGGCTCATTTTTCCATAGTTATCTATACTTTTAGCATAATTTCCTCAATTTAGAAACTAATTGATCAAATTCGAATCTAAATTACAAAAAATTAGTATTATTTACATTGTACATAATTATGATTTACAGATGGTAAGCTGAAATGTCCACATCCCATCAATACTTGTGAAAGGGGGAAAATTTCTTTCTATCTATATAAAGAGTAAAATTTCAATAATATTTTTCCTCAAAATTATTTTAGTTTTACGTTCATGCGACTGTACTTGATTTTATGAAAAATTATCTCAGATTGTTGGAACCATATGAAGAGATAATCTTAGGAGATGAAAATTCCATAAAAAATGCAACATTTATACCAAAAGCTGATTTCAAATTTTTAATCCACGGATATACGGGATCAAAAGACAAGCCACCAGCCATGGTGACCGTACGTAATGGTAATTTTTACCAAAATTAGTTCTCTGAATTTACCCGACGATGAATGTAATTTTATTTATAACTTTGATACTCGTCTATGTTTTTGTGCATAGAATATTTGAAGCTGAAGAAATTCAACATACTAGTCGTAGATTGGGGTCCATTGGCTATCCCCGGATGTTACTTCGACACAGCTTTTCCTTGCATTTCACTGGTAGGAAGGTGCTGTGCTGAGATGGTCAACTCCATTCTGCAATATAGACCAGATATAAAAGAAGATCAGTTTCATATCGTTTCTTGGAGCATGGGAGCTCAAGTCAGTGCTCGATTTGGGATCCATTTTCGGCCAAAAGTTGTATCTCGAATTACTGGTAAGCGGTGTCTGTAGGAGAAGAATATCACACCCAAGTAGCTCAGAAAAACGTGTTTTTCAAAATTGTTTTTTCGGATTCTAGGGGTAACGGCGCGGTTATTTTACCCCCTTGAGCTTATTTTTTGATATAACTAGTAACTACCAATCTAATGAAGCTAGAAAAAAACTGAATAGCTCGTTGGAATCAACGTAACTTGTCACCAAGGATGGTCCAGGTATCTACACAACATGGCCCACCCCTCATTTCTCAGCAACTGCGTTAGATTCGCGAGAGGTGGCAACATTGATGCATACCTGATGTCCAACTTTGTTCACAACGGCAATGATTTTTGTACTTCGTTTCATGGGGCCAGCAGAATAAAAAAAAATTTTACTCTAAATTGCAATACAAGTAAATAGCATTTTTGCAAATTTGGTTTTAAGATCGAAATTTTAAAAATGAGTAAAAAATATGTTTGAGTTTTAATTTTTGTTTCGTTTTGGTCGTTCGTTCGTTCGTTTTTTTTTATTATTTTGGTAAATTACACCGAAAAAAATGTCGAAATTTTATCGAAAAAAAATCCAAAATTTTACAAATGTATAATACAAACCCCTACTTTCTGTAATTTTTCATTTTTGTTGTTTTTTTGTAAATTTTACCCATGGGCCATCTTTAGTATTCCCAACATAGCCCACTTGAGGTGTTATGAAAAGGAGGGGGTAGAATTTTTCAGGTTTGACTTTTTTGAAATCCAATTGCACGATTACAAAGGTATAAAGGTCTGAGGTAAGTGTATACCAAAAATTGTCCCTCAAACTCAACTCAGACTCAGAGTGAAGTTATAACGCCTCAAAATCAAGGTGGTCCATCTTTGGTGACAGTACCTTCAATTAGGTTGCCCTAAAAAAAAAGTATTATTCCGGAAAAATTGAGTTCGCAGTTTTTTTTACCCCTTTCCGCTGTTTAGTCTCCCCCCATTTTTATCATATTATATTTGCGATTTACACGCGGACATTTTTCGTTTCGAGGTAAAATTCATCAATGAACTGTGAAAAAACTATGAAAATTCATTTTTTGGGGTCTCCTTTTTCGGAGGATTCAGCCTCCTTTTCAAAAAAATTCCCTATAACTGTACCTAAGGCTCCGATCAAAAAAATTTTCAAACAAAAATTGTAGATTTAAATCTTAGGAATAATTTTGGTTATTACAAAAATTTCGATTGCAACCCTCTTACCCCTTTAATTTTGAATAATACTCACGAAAGTTATGTATCATGCAAAATTGAAGGGTGGGAGGGGTTCAATCGAAATTTTTGTGATAACTAAACTTATTTCCAAGATCTCAATCTACAACTTTTGTTGGAAAAATTTTTCAATTGAGACCTTAGGTACAGAAATAGGGAGGTTATTTTGAAAATGGGTTGGGAGGAAAGTCTACAGGAAAAAGTGGGTTTGAAAAATGAAACTATGTTTTTCTTAGAAACGTCCTAGATTACGAATCAAATCATAAAATCACTTTTAACCTTTCGATCGCTAAGAATTTGAAAAAAATGAGGCAGTAAAAAATTAGAGAACTTACTGTATATTTGAAAAGTAAAGGCTTTGAGGTTTTTAAAAATGTGTTTGATTACCTGAAGTGATCAAAAGATGGTGCTCAAAAAGATGTTCAAAATATTAAAATTTGTCTGAACGCCATTTTCCAAAAATATGTTTTTTTGGGATAGGTATCAGGTATTATGTTATTACTCCAGATGTGCGATATGATTTTTCACTTAATTTGTATAAGTACGAGTAGATATCATATATGTAGTTGAACTAAATGTGCTTTTGTATAGGATTGGACCCTGCATTCCCAAAATTCGAACCCCCTTTTACCAAACCGCATGACATATTGAATCGAAATCATGCTAAATTCGTCGACGCGTGGCATTCGAATATGGGAGTTTTTGGAGTATATTTTTCAAACGCACATTATGATATTTATGTCAATCAGGGTACATTCCAAAATGGATGTGCTTGGGGTATGCTACGTAACATGTTATGGTATTTTTTTTTTTTCAGTTTAATGATTTTTATTACAACAAAATTCAATTTTTAATATTTATAGATGATGTATCATGTCATCATCGTCGAGCTACTGAAATGTTTGCCGAATCTATCAACCCGAAAACAAAATTTATCGCTAGAAAGTGCCAAAATAACTGGTATTTCGTAACATTTAGGCATTGCAATGGTCATTCGAAAAGGCGAATTGAAGTAGGAGAAAATTGCCTACCACCAACTGATGAAAAGTACGTCAGAAATGTCAAAATTCCTATGTTAAATTGCAATCTCAACAAATTTTCTGATTAAGTAATATTGATTCATCTTTGTTACTTTAATTTAGGGATACTGGTACTTATCATCTTCGTACGAATGATCATTCACCTTATGTTAGAGCTCCTGACAACGACCAAGGTCATTGAAGATTAAAGAAGCTACCTATCTTAGTATTTTACATTTTTTTAAACATTTATTTTACCTACCTATGTTTACTTTATTACTTGCAAATTCCAAAAAAATGACTAAATATTGCAATTATCACTGAATTAGGAGGTACTTAAATATTCTAAAAACTAGTTTTATTTTAGCTTTTTTTTTAGTGTTGTTTTGTTTTAATTTTTAATCCTTGTGAAAGGAATACAAGATTTTATTGTTAGGTATTTGGTTAATGTTATTTTACAAAAAAAATATTAAAAATAAAAATATTAAAAAAAAGAACTAAATAATTCATAAGTACATACCAAACCAATTTCTGCTGATTTTCTTGTTAACTACCTACAATCCTACATCATCTACGTGTACCTCATCGAATCCTCAGCCACAAACTTGACAACGAATTCGATTATTGAAAATTTGAAAATCATACAAATTTCAAGTTGAGTCAACAAAATTCTTATCGACCAACCACCTAATCATACGCGTATGTAAAATTTGGTAAAATAAAAAAAAATGTTTTGCTCCACACCTAAGCACATAGAAACTAATGAAATACAGATAAATAGGTAGGATGTAATTGTATGAGAAATGCAAACAGTTGCTTCGACATTAGCTTACAAAATCATAATTTTTTTCATTTAATTTTTTGAACGATGCGCTTTGATATTGGTGTAATGCTCAAAAACATTTATATTGTAATAATTACTTTATTAGTAAGTATTAAAACATTCGAGTTTGGTAAGAAAAATTTGAAAAAGCCCTTTAGGAATAATTTTTTCAATTTTTTTCCAGGTTATTGAAAATGGTGAGTAGAATTATTGATATATTTTTTAAAATCAAAATCGAATAAAAATTTCTGTTTTCAAAATAAAATATTTTCTGGATATTTGGAGTAGGTACCTCAGTAGGTACTGTGCTGGATAATACTTCACAGTTCATCTTTCCATACTTATTTCCACCGATTTTTCTCATAATAATTTCGAAAAATTAATACTGTTTCCATTGTACATGTGATTTACTGTAGATGGTAAAATTAAATGCCCACATCCCATTGATAGCTGCGAAAGGGGGAAAATTTCTTTTTATTTGTATAAAAAGTAAAATTTCATTATATTTTTTTGCCATAAAATCATTTTAAATTTCTATTCCAGAAATTAATTTTGTTAAAAAAATATTTCAGATTATTGGAACCATACGAAGAGCTAATCTTGGAAGATGAAAATTCCATAAAAAATGCCTCATTTATACCAAAAGCTGATTTTAAAATTTTAATCCATGGTTATGCCGGATCTAAAGACGAGCCACCAGTCATGGTATCAATACGTAACGGTAATGTTTCTAATATAAGTTCTCTGAATTCATCAAACAATGAATTTAATTCAATTATAAATTCGATATCTTCGTTTTCATAAATAGAATATTTGAAGTTGGAGAAATTCAACATACTGGTCGTAGATTGGGGACCATTGGCTGTCAAAGGGTGTTACTTTGATACAGCTTTTCCTTCCATGTCACTTGTGGGAAAATGCTGTGCTGAAATGGTCAACTCTATTCTTCAGTATAGATCAGACATAAATGAAGATCAGTTTCATTTCATTGGTTGGAGTATGGGAGCTCAAATAAGTGCTCGATTTGGAATCCATTTTCGACCGAAAGTTATATCTCGAATTACTGGTACCTATTAAATTTATAGGAAGTAAATACAATTCTTCGATCAGTTTCTGCAAAGTGCAAACAAATATTTGTACAGGTTTGGATCCTGCGTTCCCAAAGTTCGAACCTCCTTTTACCGAACCGCATAATATATTGAATAGGAATCATGCAAAATATGTCGACGCCTGGCATTCAAATATGGGAGAATATGGGGTATATTTCTCCAATGCCCATTACGATATTTATCTTAATCAAGGAACATTCCAAAATGGGTGCAATTGGAGTAGGCAACATGTTAAAATTTAATTTATCATCGTTTCACAAGGATGAATTTAATTTCTCATTTTTTTTAATATTCATACAGACGATGTGTTATGTCATCATACTCGAGCTCCTGAAGTGTTTGCCGAATCTATCAACCCGAAAACAAAATTTATCGCTAGAAAGTGCAAACATAATTGGTATTTTGTTATGTTTAGACATTGCGATGGTCATTCGAAAAAGCGAATAGATGTGGGAGAATATTGCCTACCGCCAGTTGATGAAAAGTAAATCAGGATCCATATCAAATGATTGCAACCTCATTTTCTAAATTAATATTGGTTCATCTTTATTGTTTACTTCCTTTAATATAGTGATACTGGCACTTATCATCTTCGTACGAATGATCATCCACCTTATGCTAGGGCTCCTGACAAAGACGACTGAAAATTGAAGAAACTATTTACAAACCTCATCAAAAATATTAAATTGCATGATTTAAATCCATTTATTAATTATTTTTCGTTCTATTACCGCTGAACAATAAACATTTTATCAGAATCGCAATTAAAAAAAATAAAAAATATAAAAATATAAACAAACAAAAGCGCTTCTACAGATTTCAAAGTAAACTACAATTACCTATTTCATCAAAACATACCTACAAACCTGGCCACACTGCGACGTTGACTTCGTCGTGCACTTTCTGACATGCGCTTCGGCGGTAAAGTTTCACAACAAACCCCTTTTTTCTATCATCCCTTCGTAGTTTATAGTAAAAGTTTAGTTCGTACGTTGCTTTTGGTCGTTGATTAAAAAAATGCGTACCGCTAATAAACATCCATTTTTAAAAATCATGATTTATCTAATTTCTAAACCGTAATAATTGAAATTTTCGAACCTCGCCGGTACTCAAACGGTCCGAACATGTTTCCGGACTTCGCAGAAGTAGGCAAATATTTTCATGAAATGTTTCGGTTTCGATGGGACGAATACAGGTAGGTTTGATAACACGTTTCCGTTGAAATTGCATAACGAAATTTAAAAATGCAAAAGTCGCTCGTTTTGAAAATTTCCGTTAGTTTGAAATTCAAACGTGAACGTAACGTTTATCATTCCGTTGAAAATTTTACCAACGGAAACGGATGACACTTTTGTATAATTTTTTCGATATAACTGCCGGTCTGTGTTACGGTGTTTAAAAGTGAAAGTGATCTTGATTAAATTGTGATTGTGATTTATTATATGTAACATTTTTATAAAATTTACGAATATTTTTCAGGAGAAGTGGTTCGATATTAGTTGTAAACCCGACCAAGAGACGAAAAAAGGTGAATAATTTGAACGTTAATTTATTCAGTGTTGATTTTATAATCGAACAGTTGTCACATGAAAACGTAATCTTTCCAGTTCGCCGACGAAGAAGGACTAATTTATAAGCCTTTAGATTTCGAAATATTCAGTACAATATCGACGTTTGGAATGTTCGAAATATCTCGTCTGGCTGTGTTTGAAAAATTATTACGTCGAGTTAGTTACCTTCATTTACATCTACAATGTATAGCTGATTCGAGTGCTGAAACTTCACTGGTATCGGATGAGTTGCAAAATAGAATCGAACAATCGGACGTTTCTGAATTATCCAAGGTAAAGTGTTCTTTTATTAGCTGTGATAATTTTCTTATACTAAACTAAAAAGTGATCGTAGGTTGTAAAAATTGGCATAAGGAGTATTTTCGAATTGATCAAAGGCAGTAAAACAGAATATCCGGATTTATGCGTCAGAGCTGTTACCTCTTTATTTACCATTCTAGAAGGGTTACGTTTAGAAGCCCTATGCGACGAACCATCTGATATCGTTGGTACGTATCGTTATCACTACCTGTATTTGTGATAGTAATTCGTGTGTAATAACGTCCGGTGTATTTTTCCAGGTGATATATTCAACGTATTGTTAAACGTAGTGGACGAGTGCCTTAATGAAGAAATAGTCGAACGTAATCCCGACGTGAATCGTTTAATTGAAATATCATCGGCATGTCTTCTCAGCTTTGCTATAATTCGAGGCGATACTGGCAAAATGCTAAGAGCCATAAGTGCCATATTGATATCGAAATATTCTCTATCCCATTCGATGGTTGTAAGTATTTTAATATTTTACGAATTCGGTGCCATCTAAGACGAGATAATTACATAATTGTGTTTTTGTATAGCTTCCAAACGCTGTTATCGAATTACAAAAAAGCGTCCAAAGTGTTATCACTGGTAAACTCAAGCATCCGAATTGGTTTACTCATGGAGTATTGAAATCTTCCTGCATTTCTTCGTTCCTTTTGTTATTTACTCCTGGTTAGTATCAGTTGATGAAATTTCATTATCAGTGTGTCGTAGGGTTGTTCATTTGTTATTTTTGCTTCGCAGATGATTCGAAATTATCGTTAATGATTAGAAATCTAGCCTGCGATGGTTATTATTTGTACATATATACGTCGTATGGTCTGTATAAAATCGGCACTGGTTACAATGGCACTATTCCTAGAAACGTTTATGCTCATAATCCTGCATTTTTTGGTCAAGAAAATGGCTGGATTTTCTATATGAAAGTAAATCATATTTAAATGTTTGAAACTTTATTCAGAGAATTAATCGTATTTGATCGATGTATTTTTATTTTTGTCTAGAATTCGTTGTATTTCATGTTGATGAAACAAAAAGGCAGTAACGAGTTTTATTTGGTTAATGAGAATAATCTGGAGTTACAACAGATGATTCGTATCGATACGAATGTTTCTATTTATACCAAAGGATTGGTATTCGTCGATGGAGATTATTTGTGTTCGTTGTCTTCTCCTAAAGAGGTGAATATGCAGATTAATCGTTTGCTGGCTTTTTAATGAAGATAATAAGTTATTAATGAATGATGAAAGCGATATGTATCTGAAGAAACGTTCCATTTAATTTACTATCAAAGAGCGAAGCTGGGTTTATAAGAGTGATTTGGGCGTGTGAACCGAATTTTGAATTATTCAGTGAAAGTTGGTCCTTGTGGTTTAAACTCCCTGTGACAAGATTTTTAGCTCGATATCTCAACTTTAACACTTTCTGGAGGGTTAAATGTGGATTTTCGTTAAAAATTTACATTTTTGGCAGTTTTCAAC
>FIZU01059499.1:0-11999 GCA_900064475.1 Pseudococcus longispinus
CCAACCCGCCAAAAACTGGTTTGACAACTTCTTAGCTTCCCCTTTTTTCCCAAACCTCAAAGCTACTATTTTTATCAACTACAAACGCTTGGTCATTTTTGCATTAATTAAATTGTACATTTCACGATGCACAACTACACCACCTTATGCATCCACAATGTGAATTTCAGATTTTCATCTTTTACCGTTATTGAGATAATGGCACCATAAAGTTTCAAAAAACGGCTGGACGAATACATATAAACGAATTTTCTCGAAAATTCTATTAAAATATCTCATAGGAGGAGAATTTTAAGCTTTACAACTTTCATCCTCAGTACTTTTTTCGTAGCACCTTTAGATTGGCCAGAAAATTCAAGTTCATGTCTTTAAAAGTTGTTGATTGCAAAAATGAAACATCTTCGACTTCAAAAATCTTAAAATCTAGGCTTCCTAGAAAAAAAACTAATAGCACATAGGAAAAAGAGAATTTTAAGCTCTACAATTTTCATTCCTTGCATTTTTTTCGTTGCACCCTTAGTTTGGCCAGAAAATCCATGTTTACGAGAAATTTACAAAGTCGATGCTATTTTTTTGTTTTTTTCTTCATTTTCAAAACCACCGTTGGATTTTCTAGCCAAAATAAGGGTGCTAGGAAAAAAAATGCAAGAGATGAAAATTGTAGAGATTGAAATTCTCTTTCTTTTATAATGGATTAGTTTTTTCCCCAGGGGGCTTGGTTTTCGAGATTGTGTCAGTCAAAAGTTTTTTCATTTATGAAATTATTGAGTACGCTTCCAATAAATATGGATTTTCTGGTCAGAGTAAGGGTGCTACGAAAAAAATTCAAGGGATGAAAATTCTTGAATCTGAAATTAAATATGTTTTTTTTTCAAATTCCAGCGAAAAATTGCAATATGAGCGAAAATGGGGTGAAATTCAAATAGATGTGAAATTTAAAAAAATATATTTTATCAAAATAAGAAGTATATTGAGCTCAAGTAAAGTGAGGGTAATAATTTTTGCGGTAAAAGACATTCAAAAGCCTAAATTTCACAATTTTTTCCAACTTTACAGTCTTTTTTTTTGCCTGGAGAAATATGTGTAAATATGTGCTTTCAAAATGAATTTACAGTTGATAAAATACATGTTTTCTTTCAACTTGATATTTTTGCTGAATGAAGGGGAATTGTCATTCAATGACAAAGTCAGTGATATCACTTTTAATGACATAAAAAAATGATCCCAAAACTTATAATTTGAACAAAATTGCTATTCCCACGAGCTAAAATTTTGAAAAAATTCTTGGGTATTGGTCTTTTTTATGCACTATAATAATGTATAAAAAAAACTACATTGCCATTTTCTGATAAATTGAGAAAAACAATTTCAAGACTGCTACTTCTGGCAAAATAGCCGAAAAATGAATCATAATTTTTTTCAATTTTCACATTTTTACACTTTACAAATCTACCATATGAAAAGTTGAACCTGTGGTAAAATCCTTCCCTCCCCCTTCCTTTCCCTCTCACCAAATCGAGAACAAATTTTTAAAAAATTTACGCATACAGGGTGTTCCAGTCGCAGTGCACCCCCTTCAAACAAAAGATGCGACTACTCAAACTACATAAGTGCGTGCATGTTTTACGAACCCAGGATTTGTAGGGGCAAAGTTATGCATCAGTCTGGTAGATGTTTCAAAACGTCGTAACTCCGCTGATAATGTAGAGGAAAATATTTTTGAAACTTTCTTGTAGAACTTTTCGAGCTCTACAAAATGAGTTATATTCATGTTTTGACCAACTCCAAAATTGAAGGAGCTACAATGATCTGAAAATTTGTAGGCTTCATAACTCCTTAAATTTTCAAGTTATGCAAATTTTCTAAGAGTCATTTCTCGTTGAGGTTTTTGAGCTCCACAACTTGAGCAATTAATTTTTTGCCTAACTTCAAAATTGAAGGAGCTACAACCATTAAAAAGACAAAAAGTGACATTTTTTTCTCAGAATTCGAATTTTATTTTCAAAATTTTTTCAAATGGTCTACCATGTTATCAATTTTGGGGTTGGAAGAAAAATTATTAGTTCATTTTGTAGAGCTCAAAAAGCTCAACAAAAAATGACTCTTGCAAAATTTTGCATAAGTTGAAAATTGAAGGAGTTATGAAGCCTACAAATTTTCAAATCATTGTGGCTCTTTCAATTTTGGAGTAAGGCAAAATATTAATATAACTCATTTTGTACCGCTTGAAAAATTCTGCAAGAAAGTTTCAACACAAATTGTCTATCTATATTATCAGCGGAGTTACGATGTTTTCTGGTTTGAAGGCGGTGTTCTGCGACAGGAACACTCTGCATTACAGGAATCATAACTGAATTTATTCCAAAAAAAAGTAATTTTAACTACAATTTTTATATTTTTATCAAGGGGGGGGGGTCTTTTTTCAAAAAAAATTTCCTGCTTCAAATTTTTTGCACTTTTTCAAAAGACTGGGCACACCTTACATCAGCCTGAAAAAAATCATTGGTAATTTTCAAAATCGACTTGGAATTTTTTTCAAATTTTTATTGAATCTTTGTAAACTTGAAAATCGTGAAAAAAGTAATTTCAATTAACTTTTGGAGAAAACACTCCCAAAAATATTCCTTTGTGTTCCCTGATATTAAAAAATTTTTAGTCAAAAAATACGACGATAATATTTCCACGTCTTGAAGATTTGTTTTCAAGGCCTCGAGTATTTTTGGGAGGGGTAATTTTCCACTCCAGTCATTTTTTCGCAATCAAACAACTTGGTCAATTCAACACTCGGTACGATTACAATGAGCCCGAACGACACAGACGAGTTCACATCCACTTCATCCAAGGATGAAAATATACACAATTACATATTATCTATTAATCAATACCTCGGCTCTGTATTATTTAAACGCTTACGTATATAAAATAAACTCATCGAGAAAAGAGAATAATTCATTAAAACGAATCCAAGGATCCAAGTAGGTACAAAAGTGGGCTTAAAAACACGTACTGTACTATGTACGAGTTGAAATCACCACGTGGGCGACGTTTAATACATTCGATTTCACGCAGACAGACATTAAAGAGCGAAGCATCGACGTACATTTTGTTACATAAAAACATCGAACGACAATTTATTCGATAATATTTTACACTTTCATCGGTTTTAAAACCCGTGATGTTATGAGGTATGACCAAACGCCAGACGGGAAAATATCCTTTCGAGTCGTACATACGAAGCCACGAGTGTTGGTTTTATGAACATCTCGTATGTATACGAGTATGTAGGTACCTTAGGATATGGTAACAAGATCACCGGATGATTGACGTGTACCACAAACGCCTTGGTAATTTTAATCCGTCAACGAGTATACGTAACACGATAAAGAGGTTAGAAAAGAAGGAAAAAAACCAACGTATACGTACCAGGACTCAAAGCGAAAACAGTAGGTTTATTGTGTTTCGGAGCAGGGTACAGTAACTGCGTAATCAAACCATCCGAGTGCATTGAGTGATGGTGAACTAATTCGGCTAACGTATTAAATCGACTTTCCGTTGTCACGTATACCTACACACAAACAAATACATCATTTTAATTAATCAGAAATACATGTATTATGTAGTACATGCTATCTAGTCTAAGTGTAAAATTATCTTACATACGTAAAAAACAACAAAATATCATTCTTATGTACCTAACTATGTATTATTCTCACATCTGCATCACATAGATATGTTTATACGTAATTTAGGTATTCTTTCGCTTCGACGTACTAGGTATTCACACGAGAAATTTCGTTTTACGTAAAGCAATGTGTATATTTTGCAAAAATTATTCATAGATTCGTCAATAGCGAAGAATTTTTTTCAATCTTTTGCAATGATTTTGTAACGTCAATTTTTTTCTCTCATACGAAATGAAATGACAATAAAGCATCCAAGAGAAGATTTATGAGACCAATGGGGATTGAAACCTTTCACAGAATAAGCACAAAGACTCGATTTATGAGTTGGATTTGAAATAGGTATAAAAATTATACAAAATTTTAAATAGGGACATCAAACAAGTAACGTAATATGTGAGAAAAATTTAAATTCCTTTCAAAATCCAACGACAACTGCTAATTAACATGGTTAAAAAAAATACTTGTATGGTAAAAGCACAAAAACAAATGTGAGAAAAATTGCTGGAAAATTGGAAATGTTGATGTGTTCATAAAACGTTTCCAAGTACTAGGTGATATTTTCTTGAGAATTGTTAGAGAGTAAATGTGGTGAAAATCGTTAAAAATATCCAAAAATCTACGGAGATCTGGGAACTGAAATTTTCTTCAAAAAATCAACGAAGAGCCCAAAATTCAAGCTTTCGACAATTTTTAGAAATTTTACATAATTCGATGCAAAAATTCGTATAAAGCAATTAAATTTCGGCGATAGTTTAGAAATTATATCAACATTTCTGAAAATGGAGCTTCTTGAAAAATTTATTCCATTAAATTTCAAATTTGGAGACCATTTCCAAAATTCGGACAATATCTTTAAAGTGTAAAATTTTGAAATTCCTGGAATTTGATGAATTATTCCCAAAGAAAATTTAATTTAATTTAATTTTATATTCGTTTTAGGAAAACAGCAACAGTGTTGGGGCAGATTCGCTCCCAAAATTCCTCGGATTTTGACCAAATCCAAGGGAGTGGTTCATTTTGAGTTGGAGATCCGTTCTAAAAAATTTTAGGCTCCTAGCTCAAAGGGGGGGGGGGAGATCTAAAGGTGCTCAAAGTGAAGTCACTTTTTTAAAAAACTCAATTTTTTTTGCCATTTTTGGGTTGACCATTTGCTTGGTACGAGTGCCTCGGTCACCCCACTGAAAAAGTGCAATTTAGGTTTCTATACCTTCCCAGGTTATTGACCTCGAAATCGCATACCCCTCATTGCCTTCTACCAGGAGGTCAAAAAGTTGCAGATGGCTGAAAATCGCGATTTTCGAGTTACAAAAAAATGAAATAATCTGTGATTGGTAACAAAACTGGATCTAAAGGGCTCCTATTGACGCAGAAAAATTATTTCGATTAAAAAATTAAAAAATTTTCATAGCAGTCTTACCAACATTCGATTTTTGCAAAACTAAATTTTTACCATGAAAAATTAAGAAAATTTTGATTTATTATAAAAATCGAGAATTGGCAAGATTGCAATGAAAAATTTTCAATTTTTTTAATCGAAATAATTGTTCCATTTTTTTTTAAATTTGCCGCCATGGATTTTTTCAATTCTTCGATTTTTTTGTTCTTCAAAATTTGCCACCCCAGAATTTTGCCGCAGCGGGCTATAGCCCGCTGAGCCCCTCTGTAAATCCGTACCTAGATTTAACATAAAAGGGGAGATCCAAAGATCCAAAGATCAGATCCTCGAATTTTACGGATCTTTGATCTTTGATCCTCAAGATCCAGAAATTGTTTTTCTCATTTTTTGATAGTTACAAGCTTTTACACAAAATTGAAAAAGCAAGTTATTTTTTGGCTTTTTAGTATGCGAGAAGGGCGAGAACGATTTAAAAAATCGTGGATTTTTAAAAAATTGTTCATAAAATCGCTTTTTCTTGGCAAGAACCCCTTCTCTCTTGAATTTTCACCCTATTTTCGCTCAAACTGTAATTTTTTCACTGGACTTTTAGAAAAATATAAATTTTAGAACCTTTACCAAAGTGGGTCATCTTTTGCTTTTCATGAAAAGTTGGAAGGGAGATTTAAAAAAAAAAGTTTAAAAATTCTGAAAAAATGTTGGGCCTATTATTTGCAACCCCATCCATCTTCAGGATGAGGTTCACAGCTTTGAAAATTTTAAAAATGAAAAAAAATTGTTTTTTTTTGCTTTTTGGTGGGTAGTTAGTCGTATTGTTCATTACTGAAAACTAATAACATCTCAGTTTTTCCTTCGGGATGTTCAGCAGGCTCTACTCATCAAATTTCGGGCTCAGGGATGAAAAATTTTACAGACCTTTTTTTTATTCATAGCTAAAAAAAAGGGAGTAGCAATATGTATCAGTTTTAAATAGCGTAACCAGACAATCATTCGGAGGGTGTGGGGGGCCGAGGTAGAAAGTGAAAAATTATAATTTGTTGAGAAATTTAAAAAAAATTAAATACTCGACAAACCACAAAAATAACTTCCAACCATCAGCTCAACTCCAAACAGAATGAATACTTATCTATATTCTAATAGAGCTGGCGAAAATTGGATTCAAATTTCAAAAGTTGAAATTTCATTATTTTTTCCAATCTCCAACATTTTAGTCGTCAAGGGAAATTCGAAAAAGTTACTAGGGAAAAATACAAATAAAGCATGTCATTTTTCATTCGACTGGGCCCCTAAAACCTCCGGGATCGGGGACAAAAAAAGTCCCATCTGTTACACCCCCCCCCCCCCCCGGTAGAGACTGATGTTCACACTTCAGATGATTTTTGTATATGACCAAAATGGCGGTGTTTGAGGATATTTTGATTTTAAATTTTAAAAAATGTCTTACAGTTTGGTTGATATTAGGGTTTGATTTTCACTATAGATGCACATAGGACGACCCCTGACACCATATTCCTTTTTTAGGGGTTCTCAAATTGTTATGAAATAATATCAGATTACAAGATAACCTCGTAAAATGATCTAATTTCAATTTGAGAACCCCTAAAAAAGGAAAATGATGTTCTAGGTCTTTCTATGTGCATCTGAAGTGAAAACCAAACACTTGATATCGATTAAATCGTGGTGAAGAAAGTGAAAAATGACGTTTAACGAGTGAAAGTGACGATTTCAAGTTTTCGAAGTCAATTTCAAGGTCATTTTTATGAACAGAAAAATCTGAAAAAAATCCACCGTTCTCCCCCAAGGTGTCTTTACTTGTTGAAAACTAGCGAAAATAGAATTTTTAACGTGAAAAGTCACAAAAAGTACATTTTTTCTTTGGTACATTCCCTGTGATGTGAAATTAAAAATCGTTAATACCCAAGTTCAAAAATCATATTTTACTACGTACTATCTAACAAATCCCATAAAAAATTGAAAATTTGGACCAACGGACAAATCGGCATGCTTAGCCTTCTATACCTAGCCTTTTGACGACTTTATTGAAAATATTGGAAACGTATGGAAGGAGTAAAAACGATGAAAAAGTGATTTGAGAAAGAAAATCGTCTAGAATTAATTCGTCTAAAAAGTTCAATGAAAAAATCAACTTTCAAATATTTTCAATTAATTCGACAAAATTTAACAAGAACTACTGTTACTCCATTCCATATGATAATTGATACCTACTATATAGAATTCGCCTATCAAATAGATAAGAACAAGGCAGAAATATGCAACTTGCGAAAAGTCTGAAAAAGCCTATTTGAATTTCTCAGATAATTTTCACACGCCATTAATACGATAAATCTCATAAATCTATCGATTAAAAATGATTACCTTACAATTTAAAAATAAGCATATTTTTCAAAATAAAATTTCAAACAGCTTAGAAAAAAGAGTTCGATAACCGTCGGTGTTATTTTACCATATGGATTAGTACGAAGAGAGAGACTCCCAGTCCCATGCTCACCTAAAAACAGGTGACTAGACAATAAACATGTACCGACTACCGACCGTATACACCGATCTTGGTACCTCGTACCTCGTACACGCCGACATAACCTTCAAAATGAACTAGCCGCCTGAAACCCATCAAGTTTCGAATTCCGACAAAAATACCGTTTTTCTCAAACGAGTTCAAACTTGTTCGTAATACCTATTTTCAACGGTTCATCCCATCCAAGGTTGTTTCTTCCTTTTAATCATAAGTAAATTCTCACACCAAGACGAACCATAAGCAATAAGCATTCGTCTATTCGACTAAACCGATAGCATTCATTCAGCATTCGGTATGAGACCAAGTATTTGCCAACGATTGACTTTTCGTTCTTTCGAAACGAATGAAAAATTAACCTTTGACAAAAATACACAATGTGTAGTTGTAGATGTTCTAGTACATCATGTAAATGATAAAGATACATATTTGTACACATGACTGCATAATCAGGTCATAGATGATCATGAAATCATACAATTTTTCGTATTGATTACGTGTATCTATACAGTGTGTCTTAAATTTGATTAGGAAGAAGCCTATACTCTGTAGCGATCATACAAATTGAAAACAGCGGAAAATAGTCCTCGTAAAATATAGTTTTTTTTAGGGTGAATGAAGGCCGGCAAGTCAGGAACCCCAAAAGACACTTTTAGACCTCACACCAAATTCACATGCTGAAGGCCACCACCTAAAAGTCAATTTGGATAGGTTGAGGGGCATCATTCGAGGATTTTTATGATCAAAAAACGAGAAAATAACAAGTTTTTCTCCCCCACCATTCTGATTGCTGTGGGACGCTAATTTTAAGGTATGTTCGTGCATCTTTCGATTATCTATCGACCAATTTTATTTTAAACGTTTTTTTGCTCCGGCCTTTCTTTTTCTAAAAAATGCTGAAAATGATCCAAAAAGTACTCAAAATGAATGGGGGGCGGTACACGAAAAAAACAAAAAAAACACGAATTTTCATTTTTGCAATTTGGTAGACAGCCTCATAAGTGATAACCTATTCGTGAAAAGGGGGGCAATTTTCATTTTTTTCATCCTGTATATTTCGATGCGTGTTTTTGTGCCACCCGTTCACTTTTCGAAAAAAATGAATATAACCTTTTTTGTGGCAAATTTTATGTTCTTCAATTTTAGTTATAATAATTTTTTTGTTTAAACGCATATTTGATGAGTTACACGCCGAAAACAACGAGGGGGTCACTTCGGGTTCACATTTGGTGGAGTTGTGGAGGGGTGAATTTGAGTACTTTTTGGTGATTAATCAGGACACCCAAAGGAACATTTTAAAATCATAAAATCTTTGATAGCTCAAAATGCAATTTGCTTTATTTTTATGATCTAATTCTACTAGGCTAAGATGACTAAAAAAATTTTGAAAAAAACACGAACAAAAAATTACAATTTCTAATCTTTGAACTATCCTAGCCCCTTCGATTTTGAGAATAGACAATACATGAGCATGGAGATTCTTGTTTCTCTCAGCGACTACCGTCGCGACCTGTTTTCTTTCCAATCGAAAATAGGACACCCTGTATACTTATACATACGTATTATGATATAATATCGAAAAAAAAATGATATTACTCAAAAGCACGTAATTCAAGTAGATTACACGTTTGCAATTAGGTAAACATATTATCATCTAAACCCGACAATAATAAAATTCACCATCCAGGAACTGGCTTTATCAATTTCCTGGCAAAACGATGAAAAATCATTGATTTCGCGATACCTTGATTATATATACTTTTGTAAATACCGCACCGACCAAAACCGATGACATTTAAAGAAGAAAATTACCTTTCCGTCGTTATCTTCATTAATACGATAGTGGTAGACTCTTCCTTCATATCTCAAAGAAATGGAACGTTGACCCGGTGAACTTTCACTTTCCCTCACAAGAAAACTACCGTTGATGCCAGAACTTAAAAGGTATTCGGCGGCGTTTCTCGATATGGGACCATGGTACCAAGAATGCTTTTCCAAAGAATTAACCGGTGTTACGTAGTTGGACGGTACCCAGCCGACTTGATTAGAAGATGCATGAGCTTCGCACCATTCTCCGCTCTTGTTGTACGAAAGAATACGCACTTGTTCGCCTGAAATACAAGAATATTTTCATTGTTACACGAGTAAGTGTCTAAGACTATAACATACATCGCAGAGAATTTTTTTAATTATTTTACGAGATTGTTTTAATTAAGTATACTTGGAAATATTCCGAGGCGTTTTGTTTTTTTCGATTTTTTCGATCCTAATATCATATCTGTGAACTGTACTTTCAATATTTTTTCAAAAAAGTTTGCTATTTAACTCGAAACATGATCAAAATTATCAACTTGATGCGAATAAAATTCGGAAATTTAAAACTCAGAAACTCAAAACGAAATGCTACAGTCGAATAACGATCAAAAACCCAGAATGAGTATTATTAATCTCTTTAGTAATTAATCATTCGATTAGCGGATTACTCAATCGTTTAAGTACGTACTAGTATTTGATTAAGATTAATTAGTCGATAATTTGAACCGAATTAATCGACCAACTTATGATTAATCAGATGGCGATTTCGTTGAAATTTTTTCGAATTTTTTTGCACAATAAATCGCAAATGTACGTATTCGAACGATCAAATTCTTCTGATTTTTAGACATAAAAATTACCACAGATCGTCTATTTTTGAAGTACTGAGCATGGTGAGGAGCTATATGCCCTAAAAACGCAAACTATT
Organism: Pseudococcus longispinus; assembly: GCA_900064475.1. NCBI lineage: Eukaryota > Metazoa > Arthropoda > Insecta > Hemiptera > Pseudococcidae > Pseudococcus > Pseudococcus longispinus. The sequence continues at coordinate 10,356 of FIZU01059499.1, forward strand.
TGCTAATAAGATGTCCTTAAAATAGCTAAAATAGGTCTCAAAACCTCAAAACATTTTACTATAAAACTAGATGAATATGGATCGAGGAAGTATCAGAATCAGATTAGCTGTAAAAGCGAAATGAACTGTAACAACGTGGTTCATTTAATTTTATATGCAAAATTAAATAATTGAAATTCCAAAAAGGAGAGAAAAACTGATTAAATTTTCTAAGTTTGTTTTTCAATAATACTTAGGCCTGGTTATTCATTCACTTAATTTTTCGTTCAAACGAAGAAGCTGAAAAAACCCATCATATCCAACTTTTGAGTAGTTGCTGATGGAATGTCATAAAAATTGTTGAAATTTTGGTAATTGTAAAAATAAATCTATTGAATGATTATGTCTTTTTAAAATGTGCAAGTTTTCAAAAGTCCAAAAATTATTGACAAGTAGAAAAAATTATGAAAAAATGAACAAAATTTTCGGTATGACCTACCCCCCTCCCCTCCCCAAGGCTTATCCATGTCACAGAAAATTTTCAATTTTAGTAATGAATATTTTTTGAGCGAAGGGGCGGGGGGGGGGGGGATTTTCAAAAATTGGAAGGAAAAGGGGGGGGGGGGGGGGGGGGGATATTCACAAATTCGAAGGAAAATCCGAACGAAACAAACATTTGAGGGAGGGGGTCTTGAATTTTTATTGAAATATTACACGTTGACATATTCTCCACCATTTTTAATAATCATTAAAATTTTTCATTTGATATCTTATGAGTTCGTACATATTTTTAGAATTTCAATTATTTTAGCCTAATCAACTTATAATCTTTGCTGACATGTTAAAAATATTGCAGACCATTCATCTCTTCTCAACATTTTAATATGACTTTTTATTGAAATATCCAATTTTGAAGTATTCTCCAGCATTTCTATAGAACATTTTTTTCACTTTTTGAAAGGCTCTGGTGTGGTAAGGGGGGGGGGGGGGGGGGGGGGGGGGGGTCAATCGGCCTCTGGTCGAATTTCAAATCTTTTTTCAGGGCCTTCGATTTGTTATGGTAAAAAATGATTTTAGAGCTTATGCGAAATCCTTGGGCTCACCCTCTGAGGACTGGACCTCCCAAATAGTGATTTTAAGCTAAAAAAATTCCATCTCCGCGAGTTTTCAACCGATTTTCTCCAAACATGGTATGTAGGTATACAGGTACTCAAGGGTAATGTTTTAAAATTTTTTCAATTTTTTTCAACCCCTATAATGACCTTGAAATCGACTTTGAAAACTTGAAATTGCCGTGGGGCACAGTTTTGGTGCGGACGCCCTGGATAATTTTTTTTCTCGATTTCCTGACCATTTTACATTAGTTAGAATTTTTTTGATGTTTGCCAAGAGGAGGTCATACCGAAATCTTCAAAAAAACGATTTTTTGAAACGTTTTCCTTCCTTAACTAGGTCATTTCTGATCGAAAAAATTTTATCTTGCAATATATCATCAATGATACCAAAATACACCATCAACCTGAATTTATATCAAATTCATTCATTTTTCCTTTTTTTCCTTTTTTTCCTTTTTTTTTTTTAAATAAAAAATAGTAGCTTTGAGGTTTGCGAAAAAAGGGGAAGCTAAGAAGTTGTCAAACCAGTTTTTGGTGAGTTAGTGTTATT